>OX422202.1:4123291-4330515 GCA_949130485.1 Agelas oroides | reverse complement strand
GGTGGAAGTCCTGTGAAGCTGGTGCAAGCCTGTTTATGTGCGGGAAACACATTACAAAGCCGTTTTAACCCCTGAGGATGTGCTGTGAAGCACGTGCAGGCCTGTGTAAGTGGCAGTAAAAATCGAGAGTGCAGTTCTCACCACTGTGGAGGTCCTGTGAAACTCGAGCAATCCTGTTTATGTACGGAGAAACCCCACAACACCGTTTGAACCGGCGAGGAGGTGCTGTGAGGCACGTGCAGGCCTATTTAAGTGCCAGGAAAGATCGAGAAAGCAATTTTCACCACTGTGGAGGTCCTGTGAAGATCGTAAAAGCCTGTGTATGTGCTGGAAGCAAACTACAACGCCGTTTTCACCCCCAAGGTGGTGCTGTGAAGTACGTGCAGGCCTGTTGAATGGCATGTAAATATGGAGAAAGCAGTTTACACTACTGTGGAAGTCATGTAAAGCTTGTGCAAGCCTGTTTATGTGCAGGAAACACCCTACAACGACGTTTTAACCGCCGAGGTGGTGCTGTGAAGCTCATGCAGGCCTGTTTAAGTGCCAGTGAAGATGGAGAAAGCACTTTTCACTACTGTGGAAGTGGTAGCCTCGTTCCCAGGCTCTTCCCTCGCCCTGACGAAAAATAAAAACGGAGGGGGAGAGTCTGGAACCGATTCGCACGTGATATCGCGGCACGACGACTTTGCACTAACCATTAGATAACCTGAAACGTCACTCACGTGAAGACCGCGAAGGAGCCGCGAAGTACTCTCAGCTCAGGAGTTTGTTACTACAACTCGTTTATTATGTAGCTATGCTGGAGCATTAAAATGTGGTTGTGAGTTTATTTTGTACGCCAGAGTGTAGCGCTAGCCAACTAAAGTCTTTCTTCATAGCCTCGTAGCAATTTTTTGAAAGCGGAACATGGTAACGTCAAAGTTTTCCCAACGTACTGGGTACTTCTCCGCCGTCGCTGCTGTTTGACCCGTGCCGAGGTCTCACCGACGCAGTCACAGCTCACTTGTTTCAGTAGTATATCGTAGCTGTTCGAGTCAGCCAATCACGTGGCTGCATAATTGCGTCATGACTTTTGTAATTATTGCTGTGACGTTAACGTCCCGAGACATCACGTGCGAATCGGTCCCAGGCTATCCCCTCAGTTTTATTTTTCGTCGGGGCGAGGGGAGAGCCTGGGGACGAGGCTAGGAAGTGGTGCAAGCTTGTTTGATGGGCGGGAAACTCCCTATCACGCCATTTAAACCGCCGAGGAAGTGCTGTGAAGCACGTGGAGGACTGTTTAAGTGCTAGAAATGATCGGGAAAGCAGTCTTCACCTCTGTTGAGGTCCTGTGAAGCTCGTACAAGCCTGTTTATGTGTGGTAAACACCCTGCAACGCCATTTTAACAGCCGAGGAGGTGCTGTGAAGCACGTGCAGGCCTGTTTAAGTGCCATTAAAGATGGAGAAAGCACTTTTCACTACTGTGGAAGTCCTGTGAAGTTGGTGCAAGCCTGTTTATGGGCGGAAAAACTCCCTATCACGCCATTTAAACCACCGAGGAAGTGCTGTGAAGCAGGTGGAGGACTGTTTAAGTGGCAGAAATGATCGAGAAAGCAGTTTTCACCTCTGTTGAGGTCCTGTGAAGCTCGTGCAAGCCTGTTTATGTGCGGGAAACACCCTACAACGCCGTTTTAACTGCCGAGGAGGTGATGTGGAGCACGTGCACGCCTGTTTAAGTGCGCATAGAGATGGAGAAAGTACTTTTCACAACTGTAGAAGTCCTGTAAAGCTGGTGCACGCCTGTTTATGGGCGGGAAACACACCGCAACGCCGGTTTTACCGCTGAGGAGGTGCTATGAGGCATGTGCAAGTCTGTTTTTGTACCAGTACTCATCAAGAAAGCAGTTTTCACCATTGTGGTGGTCTTGTGAAGCTCGTGCAAGCCTGTTGATTTGCGGGAAACACCCTACAACGCCGTTTTAACCCCCGAGGAGGTGCTGTGAAGCACGTGCAGGCCTGCTTAAGTGGTAGCAAAGATGGAGAAAGCAGTTTTCACCACAGTGGAGTTCCTGTGAAGCTCGAGCAAGCCTGTTTATGTACGGGAGAAACCCCGCAACACCGTTGAACCGGCGAGGTGGTGCTGTGAAGCACGTGCAGACCTGTTTAAGTTCCAGTAAAGATCGAGACAGCTGTTTTCACCACTATGTAGGTCCTGTGAAGCTGGTGCAAGCCTGTTTATTTGCGGCAAACACCCTACAACGCCGTTTCAACCGCTCAGGAGGTGGTTTGAAGCAGGTGCAGGTATGTTTAAGTGCCAGTACAGATGGAGAAAGCAGTTTTCACTACGGTGGAAGTTCTGTGAAGCTGGTTCAAGCCAGTTTATGTGCGGGAAACACATTACAAAGCCGTTTTAACCCCCGAGGATGTGCTGTGAAGCACGTGCAGGCCTGTGTAAGTGGCAGTAAAAATCGAGAGTGCAGTTTTCACCACTGTGGAGGTCCTGTGAAACTCCAGCAATCCTGTTTATGTACGGAGAAACACCACAACACCGTTTGAACCGGCGAGGAGGTGCTGTGAGGCACGTGCAGGCCTATTTAAGCGCCAGGAAAGATCGAGAAAGCAATTTTAACCACTATTGAGGTCCTGTGAAGCTCAATCAAGCCTGTTTATGTGCGGGAAACACATTACTAAGCCGTTTTAACCCCCGAAGATGTGCTGTGAAGCACGTGCAGGCCTGTGTAAGTGGCAGTAAAAATCGAGAGTGCAGTTTTCACCACTGAGGAGGTCCTGTGAAACTCGAGCAATCCTGTTAATGTACGGAGAAACCCCACAACACCGTTTGAACCGGCGAGGAGGTGCTGTGAGGCACGTGCAGGCCTATTTAAGTGCCAGGAAAGATCGAGAAAGCAATTTTCACCACTATGGAGGTCCTGTGAAGCTCGTGCAAGCCTGTTTATGTGCGGTAAACACGCCATACAACCCCATTTTATCCCCCGATGAGGTGCTGTGAAGGACGTGCAGGCCCAATGAAGTGCAAGTAAAGATTGATAAAGCAGTTTTCACTACTGTGGAGGTCCTGTTAAGCTCGTGCAAGCCTGTTTATGTGAAGGAAACACCCTACAACGCCGTTTTAACCGCCTAAGAGGTGCTTTGAAGCACGTACAGGCATGTTTAAGTGCCAGTAAAGATGGAGAAAGCATTTTTCACTACTGTGAAAGTCCTGTAAAGCTGGTGCAAGCCTGTTTATTGGCGGGAAGCACACTACAACGCCATTTAAACCACCTGGGATGTGCTGTGAAGCACGTGCAAGCCTGTTTAAGTGCCAGTTAAAGTCGAGAAAGCAGTTTTCACCACTGTGGAGGTCCTGTGAAGCTCGTGAAAGCCTGTTTATGTGCTGAGAGTACCCTACAACGCCGTTTTCACCGCCTAGGAGGTGCTGTGAAGCACGTGCAGGCCTGTTTAAGTGCCAGTGGAGGTGGAGAAAGCACTTTTCACTACTGTGGAAGTCCTCTGAAGCTGGTGCAAGCATGTTTATGAGCCTAAAACACCCTACAACGCCATTTGCACCGTCGAGGAGGTGCTTTGAAGCACGTGCAGGCCTGTTTAGTTGCCAGAAAAGATGGAGAAAGCAGTTTTCACCACTGTGGAGGTTCTGTTAAGCTCGTGCAAGCCTGTTTATGTGAAAGAAACACCCTACAACGCCGTTTTAACCGACTAAGAGGTGCTTTGAAGCACGTACAGGCCTGTTTAAGTGCCAGTAAAGATGGAGAAAGCATTTTTCAATACTGTAGAAGTCCTGTAAAGCTGGTGCAAGCCTGTTTATGGGCGGGAAACACCTTACAACGCCATTCAAACCGCCTAGGATGTGCTGTGAAGCACGTGGAGGACTGTTTAAGTGCCAGTTAATGTCGATAAAGCAGTTTTCAGCACTGTGGAGGTCCTGTGAAGCTCGTAAAAGCCTGTGTATGTGCTGAAAGCTACCTACAACGCCATTTTCACCCCCAAGGAGGTGCTGTGAAGTACGTGCAGTCCTGTTTAAGTGCCAGTAAAGATGGAGAAAGCATTTTTCACTACTGTGAAAGTCCTGTAAAGCTAGTCCAAGCCTATTCATGGGCGGGAAACACCCTACAACGCCATTTAAACCGCCTAGGATGTGCTGTGAAGCACGTTGAGGCCTGTTTAAGTGCCAGTTAAAGTCGAGAAAGAAGTTTTCACCACTGTGGAGGTCCTGTGAAGCCCGTAAAAGCCTGTGTATGTGCTGAAAACAACCTACAACGCCGTTTTCACCCCCAAGGAGGTGCTGTGAAGTACGTGCAGGCCTGTTCAAGGGCATGTAAATATGGAGAAAGCAGTTTTCACTACTATGGAAGTCATGTAAAGCTGGTGAAGCCTGTTTATGTGCAGGAAACACCCTACAACGACGTTTTAACCGCCGAGGTGGTGCTGTGAAGCTCATGCAGGCCTGTTTAAGTGCCAGTGAAGATGGAGAAAGCACTTTTCACTACTGTGGAAGTCCTCTGAAGCTGGTGCAAGCATGTTTATCAGCCTAAAACACCCTACAACGCCATTTGCACAGTCGAGGAGGTGCTTTGAAGCACGTGCAGGCCTGTTTAGTTGCCAGAAAAGATGGAGAAAGCAGTTTTCACCACTGTGGAGGTTCTGTTAAGCTCGTGCAAGCCTGTTTATGTGAAAGAAACACCCTACAACGCCGTTTTAACCGACTAAGAGGTGCTTCGAAGCACGTACAGGCCTGTTTAAGTGCCAGTAGAGATGGAGAAAGCATTTTTCACTACTGTGGAAGTCCTCTGAAGCTGGTGCAAGCATGTTTATGAGCCTAAAACACTCTACAACGCCATTTGCTCCGTCGAGGAGGTGCTTTGAAGCACGTGCAGGCCTGTTTAGTTGCCAGAAAAGATGGAGAAAGCAGTTTTCACCACTGTGGAGGTTCTGTTAAGCTCGTGCAAGCCTGTTTATGTGAAAGAAACACCCTACAACGCCGTTTTAACCGACTAAGAGGTGCTTTGAAGCACGTACAGGCCTGTTTAATTGCCAGTAAAGATGGAGAAAGCATTTTTCACTACTGTAGAAGTCCTGTAAAGCTGGTGCAAGCCTGTTTATGGGCGGGAAACATCCTACAACGCCATTTAAACCGCCTAGGATGTGCTGTGAAGCACGTGGAGGACTGTTTAAGTGCCAGTTAAAGTCGAGAAAGCAGTTTTCACCACTGTGGAGGTCCTGTGAAGCTCGTAAAAGCCTGTGTATGTGCTGAAAGCAAACTACAACGCCGTTTTCACCCCCAAGGAGGTGCTGTGAAGTACGTGCAGGCCTGTTCATTGGCATGTAAATATGGAGAAAGCAGTTTACACTACTGTGGAAGTCATGTAAAGCTGGTGCAAGCCTGTTTATGTGCAGGAAACACCCTACAACGACGTTTTAACCACCGAGGTGGTGCTGTGAATCTCATGCAGGCCTGTTTAAGTGCCAGTGAAGATGGAGAAAGCACTTTTCACTACTGTGGAAGTCCTCTGAAGCTAGTGCATGCATGTTTATGAGCCTAAAACACCCTACAACGCCCTTTGCACCGTCGAGGAGGTGCTTTGAAGCACGTGCAGGCCTGTTTAGTTGTCAGAAAAGATGGAGAAAGCAGTTTTCACCACTGTGGAGGTTCTGTTAAGCTCGTGCAAGCCTGTTTATGTGAAAGAAACACCCTACAACGCCGATTTAACCGACTTAAGAGGTGCTTTGAAGCACATACAGGCCTGTTTAAGTGCCAGTAAAGATGGAGAAAGCAGTTTTCACTACTGTAGAAGTCCTGTAAAGCTGGTGCAAGCCTGTTTATGGGCGGGAAACACCCTACAACGCCATTCAAACCGCCTAGGATGTGCTGTGAAGCACGTGGAGGACTGTTTAAGTGCCAGTTAATGTCGATAAAGCAGTTTTCATCACTGTGGAGGTCCTGTGAAGCTCGTGCAAGCCTGTTTATGTCCGGGAAAGACATTACAAAGCTATTTTAACAACCGAGGATGTGCTGTGAAGCACGTGCAGGCCTGTGTAAGTGGCAGTAAAAATCGAGAGTGCAGTTTTCACCACTGTGGAAGTCCTGTGAAACTCGAGCAATCCTGTTTATGTACGGAGAAACCCCACAACACCGTTTGAACCGGCGAGGAGGTGCTGTGAGGCACGTGCAGGCCTATTTAAGTGCCAGGAAAGATCGAGAAAGCAATTTTCACCACTATGGAGGTCCTGTGAAGCTCGTGCAAGCCTGTTTAAGTGCGGTAAACACGCTATACAACCCCATTTTATCTCCCGATGAGGTGCTGTGAAGGACGTGCAGGCCTATTGAAGTGCAATTAAAGATTGATAAAGCAGTTTTCACTACTGTGGAGGTCCTGTTAACCTCGTGCAAGCCTGTTTATGTGAAGGAAACACCCTACAACGCCGTTTTAACCGCCTAAGAGGTGCTTTGAAGCACGTACAGGCATGCTTAAGTGCCAGTAAAGATGGAGAAAGCATTTTTCACTACTGTGAAAGTCCTGTAAAGCTGGTGCAAGCCTGTTTATTGGCGGGAAGCACACTACAACGCCATTTAAACCACCTGGGATGTGCTGTGAAGCACGTGCAAGCCTGTTTAAGTGCCAGTTAAAGTCGAGAAAGCAGTTTTCACCACTGTGGAGGTCCTGTGAAGCTCGTGAAAGCCTGTTTATGTGCTGAGAGTACCTTACAACGCCGTTTTCACCACCTAGGAGGTGCTTTGAAGCACGTGCAGGCCTGTTTAAGTGCCAGTGGAGATGGAGAAAGCAGTTTTCACTACTGTGGTAGCTCTGTAAAGCTGGTGCAAGCCTGTTTGTGGGCGGGAAACACGCCAGAACGTCGTTTTAACCGCCGTGGTGGTGCTGTGAAGCACGTGCAGGCCTGTTTAAGTACCAGTAAAGATGGAGAAAGCTTTTCACTACTGTTGCAGTGATGTAAACATGGTGCAAGCCTGTTTATGGTCGGGAAACACCCTAAAACGCCATTTAAACCGCCGAGGAGTTGCTGTGAAGCACGTGTAGGCCTGTTTATAGTGCCAGAAAAGATCTTGAAAGCAGTTTCCACCACTGTGGAGGTCCTGTGAAGCTCGTGCAAGCCTGTTTATATGCGGAAAACACCCTACACCGACGTTTTAACCGCCGAGGACGTGCTGTAACGCACTTGCAGGCCTGTTTAATTGCCAGAAAATATCGAGAAACCAGTTTTCACCACTGTGGAGGTCCTGCGAAGCACGTGCAAGCATGTTTATGAGCCTAAAACACCCTACAACGCCATTTGCACCGTCGAGGAGGTGCTGTGTAGCACGTGCTGGCCCGTTTAAGTGCTAGAAATGGAGAAAACATTTTTTACCACTGTGGAGGTCCTTTTAAGCTCGTGCAAGCCTGTTTATGTGCACGAAACACACTACAACGCCGTTTTTACCGACTAAGAGGTGCTTTGAAGCACGTGCAGGCCTGTTTAGTTGCCAGAAAAGATGGAGAAAACAGTTTTCACCACTGTGGAGGTTCTGTTAAGCTCGTGCAAGCCTGTTTATGTGAAAGAAACACCCTACAACGCCGTTTTAACCGACTAAGAGGTGCTTTGAAGCACGTACAGACCTGTTTAAGTGCCAGTAAAGATGGAGAAAGCATTTTTCACTACTGTGGAAGTCCTGTACAGCTGGTGCAAGCCTGTTTATTGGCGGGTAACACCCTACAACGCCATTCAAACCGCCTAGGGTGTGCTGTGAAGCACGTGGAGGACTGTTTAAGTGCCAGTTAATGTCGATAAAGCAGTTCTCACCACTGTGGAGGTCCTGTGAAGCTCGTAAAAGCCTGTGTGTGTGCTGAAAGCAACCTACAACGCCGTTTTCACCCCCAAGGAGGTGCTGTGAAGTACGTGCAGTCCTGCTTAAGTGCCAGTAAAGATGGAGAAAGCAATTTTCACTACTGTGAAAGTGCTGTAAAGCTAGTCCAAGCCTGTTTATGGACGGGAAACACCCTACAATGCCATTTAAACCGCCTAGGATGTGCTGTGATGCACATGGAGGCCTGTTTAAGTGCCAGTTAAAATCGAGTAAGAAGTTTTCACCACTGTGGAGGTCCTGTGAAGCTCGTAAAAGCCTGTGTATGTGCTGAAAGCAACCTACAACGCCGTTTTCACTCCCTAGGAAGTGCTGTGAAGTACGTGCAGGCCTGTTGAAGGGCATGTAAATATGGAGAAAGCAGTTTTCACTACTGTGGAAGTCATCTAAAGCTGGTGAAGCCTGTTTATGTGCAGGAAACACCCTACAACGACGTTTTAACCGCCGAGGTGGTACTGTGAAGCTCATGCAAGCCTGTTTAAGTGCCAGTGAAGATGGAGAAAGCACTTTTCACTACTGTGGAAGTCCTCTGAAGCTGGTGCAAGCATGTTTATGATCCTAAAACACCCTACAACGCCATTTGCACCGTCGAGGAGGTGCTTTGAAGCACGTGCAGGCCTGTTTAGCTGCCAGAAAAGATGGAGAAAGCAGTTTTCACCACTGTGGAGGTTCTGTTAAGCTCGTGCAAGCCTGTTTATGTGAAAGAAACACCCTACAACGCCGTTTTAACCGACTAAGAGATACTTTGAAGCACGTACAAGCCTGTTTAAGTGCCAGTAAAGATGGAGAAAGCATTTTTCACTACTGTAGAAGTCCTGTAAAGCTGGTGCAAGCCTGTTTATGGGCGGGAAACACCCTACAACGCCATTCAAACCACCTAGGATATGCTGTCAAGCACGTGGAGGACTGTTTAAGTGCCAGTTAATGTCGATAAAGCAGTTTTCACCACTGTGGAGGTCCTGTGAAGCTCGTGCAAGCCTGTTTATGTGCGGGAAACACATTACAAAGCCGTTTTAACCCCCGAGGATGTGCTGTGAAGCACGTGCAGGCTTGTGTAAGTGGCAGTAAAAATCGAGAGTGCAGTTTTCACCACTGTGGAAGTCCTGTGAAACTCGAGCAATCCTGTTTATGTACGGAGAAACCCCACAACACCGTTTGAACCGGCGAGGAGGTGCTGTGAGGCACGTGCAGGCCTATTTAAGTGCCAGGAAAGATCGAGAAAGCAGTTTTTACTACTGTGGTAGCTCTGTAAAGCTGGTGCAAGCCTGTTTGTGGGCGGGAAACACGCCAGAACGTCGTTTTAACCGCCGCGGTGGTGCTGTGAAGCAAGTGCAGGCCTGTTTAAGTACCAGTAAAGATGGAGAAAGCAGTTTTCACTACGGTGGAAACCCTGTAAAGCTGGTGGAAGCCTGTTTGTGTGCGGGAAACACCCTACAACGTCGTTTTAACCGCCGCGGTGGTGCTGTGAAGCACGTGCAGGCCTGTTTAAGTACCAGTAAAGATGGAGAAAGCTTTTCACTACTGTTGCAGTGATGTAAACATGGTGCAAGCCTGTTTATGGGCGGGAAACACCCTAAAACGCCATTTAAACCGCCGAGGAGTTGCTGTGAAGCACGTGTAGGCCTGTTTATAGTGCCAGAAAAGCAGTTTCCACCATTGTGGAGGTCCTGTGAAGCTCGTGCAAGCCTGTTTATATGCGGAAAACACCCTACACCGACGTTTTAACCGCCGAGGACGTGCTGTAAAGCACGTGCAGGCCTGTTTAATTGCTGGAAAATATCGAGAAACCAATTTTCACCACTGTGGAGGTCCTGCGAAGCACGTTCAAGCATGTTTATGAGCCTAAAACACCCTACAACGCCATTTGCACCATCGAGGAGGTGCTGTGTAGCACGTGCTGGCCTGTTTACGTGCCAGAAAAGATGAAGAAAGCAGTTTTCACTACTGTGGACGTCCTGTTAACCTCGTGCAAGCCTGTTTATGTGAAGGAAACACCCTACAACGCCGTTTTTACCGCCTAAGAGGTGCTTTGAAGCACGTGCAGGCCTGTTTAAGTGCCAGTAAAGATGGAGAAAGCATTTTTCACTACTGTGAAAGTCCTGTAAAGCTGGTGCAAGCCTGTTTATTGGCGGGAAGCACACTACAACGCCATTTAAACCCCCTGGGATGTGCTGTGAAGCACGTGCAAGCCTGTTTAAGCGTCAGTTAAAGTCGAGAAAGCAGTTTTCACCACTGTGGAGGTCCTGTGAAGCTCGTGAAAGCCTGTTTATGGGCGGGAAACACCCTACAACGCCATTCAAACCGCCTAGGATGTGCTGTGAAACACGTGGAGGACTGTTTAAGTGCCAGTTAAAGTCGAGAAAGCAGTTTTCACCACTGTGGAGGTCCTGTGAAGCTCGTAAAAGCCTGTGTATGTGCTGAAAGTAAACTACAACGCCGTTTTCACCCCCAAGGAGGTGCTGTGAAGTACGTGCAGGCCTGTTCAATGGCATGTAAATATGGAGAAAGCAGTTTACACTACTGTGGAAGTCATGTAAAGCTGGTGCAAGCCTGTTTATGTGCAAGAAACACCCTACAACGACGTTTTAACCGCCGAGGTGTTGCTGTGAATCTCATGCAGGCCTGTTTAAGTGCCAGTGAAGATGGAGAAAGCACTTTTCACTACTGTGGAAGTCCTCTGAAGCTGGTGCAAGCATGTTTATGAGCCTAAAACACTCTACAACGCCATTTGCACCGTCGAGGAAGTGCTTTGAAGCACGTGCAGGCCTGTTTAGTTGCCAGAAAAGATGGAGAAAGCAGTTTTCAGCTCGTGCAAGCCTGTTTATGTGAAAGAAACACCCTACAACGCCGTTTTAACCGACTAAGAGGTGCTTTGAAGCACGTACAGGCCTGTTTAAGTGCCAGTAAAGATGGAGAAAGCATTTTTCACTACTGTAGAAGTCGTGTAAAGCCTGTGCAAACCTGTTTATGGGCGGGAAACACCCTACAACGCCATTTAAACCGCCTAGGATGTGCTGTGAAGTACGTGGATGACTGTTTAAGTGCCAGTTAAAGTCGAGAAAGCAGTTTTCACCACTGTGGAGGTCCTGTGAAGCTCGTAAAAGCCTGTGTATGTGCTGAAAGCAAACTACAACGCCGTTTTCACCGCCAAGGAGGTGCTGTGAAGTACGTGCAGGCCTGTTCAATGGCATGTAAATATGGAGAAAGCAGTTTACACAACTGTGGAAGTCATGTAAAGCTGGTGCAAACCTGTTTATGTGCAGGAAACACCCTACAACGACGTTTTAACCGCCGAGGTGGTGCTGTGAAGCTCATGCAGGCCTGTTTAAGTGCCAGTGAAGATGGAGAAAGCACTTTTCACTACTGTGGAAGTCCTCTGAAGCTGGTGCAAGCATGTTTATGAGCCTAAAACACCCTACAACGCCATTTGCACCGTCGAGGAGGTGCTTTGAAGCACGTGCAGCCCTGTTTAGTTGCCAGAAAAGATGGAGAAAGCAGTTTTCACCACTGTGGAGGTTCTGTTAAGCTCGTGCAAGGCTGTTTATGTGAAAGAAACACCCTACAACGCCGTTTTAACCGACTAAGAGGTGCTTTGAAGCACGTACAGGCCTGTTTAAGTGCCAGTAAAGTTGGAGAAAGCATTTTTCAATACTGTAGAAGTCCTGTAAATCTGGTGCAAGCCGGTTTATGGGCGGGAAACACCCTACAACGCCATTCAAACCACCTAGGATGTGCTGTGAAGCACGTGGAGGACTGTTTAAGTGCCAGTTAATGTCGATAAAGCAGTTTTCAGCACAGTGGAGGTCCTGTGAAGCTCGTGGAAGCCTGTTTATGTGCGGGAAACACATTACAAAGCGGTTTTAACCCCCGAGGATGTGCTGTGAAGCACGTGCAGGCCTGTGTAAGTGGCAGTAAAAATCGAGAGTGCAGTTTTCACCACTGTGGAAGTCCTGTGAAACTTGAGGAATCCTGCTTATGTACGGAGAAACCCCGCAACACCGTTTGAACCGGCGAGGAGGTGCTGTGAGGCACGTGCAGGCCTATTTAAGTGCCAGGAAAGATCGAGAAAGCAATGTTCACCACTTTGGAGGTCCTGTGATGCCCGTGCAAGCCTGTTTATGTGCGGTAAACACGCTATACAACCCCATTTTATCCTCCGATGAGGTGCTGTGAAGGACGTGCAGGCCTATTGAAGTGCAAGTAAAGATTGATAAAGCAGTTTTCACTACTGTGGAGGTCCTGTTAAGCTCGTGCAAGCCTGTTTATGTGAAGGAAACACCCTACAACGCCGTTTTAACCGCCTAAGAGGTGCTTTGAAGCACGTACAGGCATGTTTAAGTGCCAGGAAAGATGGAGAAAGCATTTTTCACTACTGTGAAAGTCCTGTAAAGCTGGTGCAAGCCTGTTTATTGGCGGGAAGCACACTACAACGCCATTTAAAACCCCTGGGATGTGCTGTGAAGCACGTGCAAGCCTGTTTAAGTGCCAGTTAAAGTCGAGAAAGCAGTTTTCACCACTGTGGAGGTCCTGTGAAGCTCGTGAAAGCCTGTTTATGTGCTGAGAGTTCCCTACAACGCCGTTTTCACCGTCTAGGAGGTGCTGTGAAGCACGTGCAGGCCTGTTTAAGTACCAGTAAAGATGGAGAAAGCAGTTTTCACTACTGTGTAAGCCCTGTAAAGCTGGTGGAAGCCTGTTTGTGTGCGGGAAACACCCTACAACGTCGTTTTAACCGCCGCGGTGGTGCTGTGAAGCACGTGCAGGCCTGTTTAAGTACCAGTAAAGATGGAGAAAGCTTTTCACTACTGTTGCAGTGATGTAAACATGGTGCAAGCCTGTTTATGGGCGGGAAACACCCGAAAACGCCAATTAAACCGCCGAGGAGTTGCTGTGAAGCACGTGTAGGCCTGTTTATAGTGCCAGAAAAGATCTTGAAAGCAGTTTCCACCACTGTGGAGGTCCTGTGAAGCTCGTGCAAGCCTGTTTATATGCGGAAAACACCCTACACCGACGTTTTAACCGCCGATGACGTGCTGTAAAGCACTTGCAGGCCTGTTTAATTGCCGGAAAATATCGAGAAACCAATTTTCACCACTGTGGAGGTCCTGCGAAGCACGTGCAAGCATGTTTATGAGCCTAAAACACCCTACAACGCCATTTGCACCGTCGAGGAGGTGCTGTGTAGCACGTGCTGGCCTGTTTAAGTGCCAGAAAAGATGAAGAAAGCAGTTTTCACTACTGTGGAGGTCCTGTTAACCTCGTGCAAGCCTGTTTATGTGCACGAAACACCCTACAACGCCGTTTTTACCGCCTAAGAGGTGCTTTGAAGCACGTGCAGGCCTGTTTAGTTGCCAGAAAAGATGAAGAAAGCAGTTTTCACCACTGTGGAGGTTCTGTTGAGCTCATGCAAGCCTGTTTATGTGAAAGAAACACCCTACAACGCTGTTTTAACCGACTAAACGGTGCTTTGAAGCACGTACAGGCATGTTTAAGTGCCAGTAAAGATGGAGAAAGCATTTTTCACTACTGTAGAAGTCCTGTAAAGCTGGTGCAAGCCTGTTTATTGGCGGGAAACACCTTACAACGCCATTCAAACCGCCTAGGATGTGCTGTGAAGCACGTTGAGGACTGTTTAAGTGACAGTTAATGTCCATAAAGCAGTTTTCACCACTGTGGAGGTCCTGTGAAGCTCGTAAAAACCTGTGTATGTGGTGAAAGCAATCTACAACGCCGTTTTCACCCCCAAGGAGGTGCTGTGAAGTTCGTGCAGTCCTGTTTAAGTGCCAGTAAGGATGGAGAAAGCATTTTTCACTACTGTAGAAGTCCAGTAAAGATGGTGCAAGCCTGTTTATGGGCGGGAAACTCCCTATCACGCCGCCAAGGAAGTGCTTTGAAGCACGCGCAGGGCAGTTTAAGTACCAGAAATGATCTAGAAAGCAGTTTTCACATCTGTTTATGTCCTGTGAAGCTCATGCAAGCCTGTTTATGTGCTGTAGAAGTCCTGTAAAGATGGTGCAAGCCTGTTTATGGGCATGAAACTCCCTATCATTTCCCGCCCATTTAAGTGGTAGCAAAGATGGAGAATGCAGTTTTCACCACTGTGGAGGTCCTGTGAAGCTCCTGAAAGCCTGTTTATGTGCTGAGAGTACCCTACAACGCCGTTGTTACCGCCTAGGAGTTGCTGTGAAGCATGTACAGGCCTGTTTAAGTACCAGTAAAGATGGAGAAAGCAGTTTTCACTACTGTGGAAGCACTGTAAAGCTGGTGCAAGCTTGTTTATGGGCGGGAAACACCCCAGAACGTCGTTTTAACCGCCGCGGTGGTCCTGTGAAGCACGTGCAGACCTGTTTATGTACCAGCAAGGATGGAGAAAGCAGTTTTGAACACTGAGAAAGCAGTGTTCACTACTGTGGAATTCCTGTAAAGCTGGTGTAAGCCTGTTTATGGTCGGGAAACAACCTTCAATGTCATTTAAACCGCCGATGTGGTGCTGTGAAGCACTTGCAGGACTGTTTAAGTGCCAGAAAAGATCGAGAAAGCAGTTTCCACCACCATGGAGGTACTGTGAAGTACGTACATGTGCGGAAGTCACCCTACAACGCAGTTTCAACCGTCGAAGAGGTCTCTTCAAGTGCAAGTAAATATGGAGAAAGCTGTTTCCACTAATATGGAAAGCTAGTGCAAGGCTGTTTATTGGCGGGAAACATCCTACAACGCCATTTAAACTGCCGAGGAGCTGCTGTAAAGCACGTACTGGTCGTTGGAGCCCATCACAAGCTGTCATTCTACTGGTGCTGTCTGCTGTCTGTTCATGGACTCAGTTTACACATCAGTTATATATTGCTGTAAGCATTTCCCTTTATTTGTACTTCATGTTCTACATGTGTACATGTATTATGATTTTGTGCTGACTCAGTCAGGTTGTAACTTCTACTTCCTGGGTTCCAACTTCCGGCAGCCTGGTTCTAACTTCCCAGCTGCTGGGTTCTACCATTAGGTTGCGCACATGGCGGTTCCTTTGATTTATAAGGCTTCCAGGCTACAATTTAGTATTGTCTGGTCTGTAATTATGTCTTCAATTTTCGTCCTAGCCTCGTAACCAGGCTCCTCCCATTGCCGAGAGAGCCTGGAAGATGTGATTACGTGCGTACTCTAAGTGTTTTTTTTATGCATAATTATGATAATCGAATTATTGCCTACGCATACATAAGCACCATCAGTGGACGTCGCTGTGAATACAGTTTCACTGTTATCTGTATAGCTGGTAGGTAGTGTAACTTGTCGCTCAAATGGCACTGAAGCCAGTCGCTTTAGCCGGCGACGTCACAGCTGGCTGATCGCTGCGCTGTTAACGTCGATTAGGCGACTGACTCCTGCGTCGTTTGAACGAAACAATGTCATGGCTGCGTAGAATACCCTTGATACATACAGGGAGCTTGAAACAGATAGTGTCAGTGCTAAACTCTTTGCACCCGGCCGCTCATGCGCACTCCGCGTCCTCGTGATACCAGATATTTTGTGACAAAAATGGCGACTTTGTAGGTATCTTCGTGAGGAATCGTTTTATAAATACTTTTTTTTATTAAGAGAGCAAATCTTTCAATTTTGGAAACTTTTAGCTGTAATGCTTGACACACATATCAAATGTGCTTACAAAGTACATAAAAGCAACAGTAGTTGTTTCCTCTAATTTGATTGTTACGTTGTGTCTCCTCATCAATATGGCTGCTGAAAGTCACCTCATTCAGAATGAGCATAGTATAGCCTTGTTTCTTGAAGTTAAGTGTCCAGATGTGGTGTGAAAGAAGTTACAACAGGCTTCACTCCCAAGCATTGTCAGGAATATCCCGAAAGGCTGATTTGTGTGAGGCAAAAGTGTTTAGCATAGTATAACTGAAAAACTCCGAGTTAACAGGATTTACTTGAAAGATGGCTTTTGGATAGTTAAAGTTTTGTTTCATAACCTTCCTGGAACGCGTGGCTAGGTGAACAGTATGGCTGCTGTCTTCATTGATCCGCGTTCACTGGCTCTAGGAGCAGACTCGCCTCCCCATGTAGAACAACGGGGAGAGAGCCTGGAAGATTTGATCACGTGTCCCGTGACGTACCGTGCGTGGTTTTGTGCGTGGTTTTGATAATCGAATTATTGCCCACGCACTCTGACTCGAAATATTGCCTAGCATTGTAAAATGCTAGACCATCGTTGTTGTTGGAGTTGTGATCTGCTGTTTTACCGTTCAAGAGCTAAGTGCAGCTTCTGCCTAGGGTTTTACATAGCTGCGGGTCGTTCGGTTCAACGGGCGCTAGAGACGGTCGCCTTGTTGATGGTCACAGCGCTGGTTGCTGCTCACTGTGACAGCAAGGGGTCCTTTCAAAGGCCACTATGAGTAACTGTGTGTAAAAAGTAGTTCCCAGGCTTGGTCACATTACTAACATGCAACAATCTGGCTGGGGAACGAGTTTTGACAGCTTATAGCTTTATTGAACTTGTTTTTAGAACTCATAGTTACTCATAGTGACCTTCGAAGGACCCCTTGCTGTCACAGTGAGCAGCAACCAGCGCTGTGACCATCAACAAGGCGACCGTCTCGAGCGCCCGTTGAACCGAACGACCCGCGGCTATGTAAAAGCCTCGGTTGAAGCTGCACTTATTGTAGCCTACAACTCCAACCACAGCGATGGTCTAGCATTTTACAATGCTAGGCAATATTTCGACTCAGAGTGCGTGGGCAATAATTCGATTATCAAAACCACGCACAAAACTACGCACATAACGTCACGGAGCACGTGATCAAATCTTCCAGGCTCTCTCCCCGTTGTTCTACATGGGGAGGACCTGGGTACGAGGCTAGTAGAGCGCACGTTGCGCAGTACAAACATGTTTGACTCCCAGGACTCACTTCCTGGTTGCTGAAACAAGTTGTGAGTTGGCTCTGAGAAGAACCGGTTGCTTGCCACGTTTTCCACGAAGACTAGTTAACGGAACTTCTAGCTAATACTCGGTTCGATGAAGGTATATATTCGTGGCAGTTGTTGGGGGGGGGGGGGGGGGGGGGGGCGATCGACTGTACAGGACAGAGTTAGGTTCCATTAAACATAAGACTGAGTACAGCATACTTGGTAAATAATTTTGGGCAGTGAAAGCATTTACATGGTAACTTCTTGTCACACACAAGTTGATCAAGGTTTCAAGTGTTTGTGTGCATAATTTGCTAGTAACAGGCAAACCTGCTGTGTACAGTTAGCTGTGTGCATTGTGAGCTTGCTCTCAAACTATCCATGAAATTTCTACCTTCTCCACTGATGTTGCTTACTTGATTCTATTATACTTACTGTCTGTATCACTGCAGTCGTTCCGTCAGTGACAAGTATACGGGGATTATTGAAAAAAAAGGAAGTCAAAACGAAGGCGCATTCCAATGTTCAATTAACGGCATCTTGTCTTCCGGTGAGTTTTCAAAGTCTCTTGCCAACAAACGAGAAGCCCTACCTTGCCAGTGGTTTTTTAGACCAGTCAGTCTACTATCCATATCCAACGTTTCAAGCTTTAGACTCTTACCGCGTTCGTGTAGGGAAGCCGTTGTTTACGAACGGTTCGATCGTACCCCGTGCGAGAGGGGTGCGGTTTAAGCAAAAGAAATAGTACATCTGTTCAAGCACCTATCCTCGCTACGAGCAGGCAAGTCTGATAATCATGCATTATATCACTTCGCTAGCCAAATTTGGCAAGTTTTTTTGTCTTTCCTTTTTAGAGGAGGTGGGAAAGAAGTTATGTGTTGTTTTACAACGTATTTTCGGACGTGATTTTATATCCCCACGTACTACAATAACTTCGGGTGTCGAAATCTATCCCAGCTCTGATTATCTGGCACAGTTGCTACAGTGCTTAGACCTTTGAAGTCTGAGTTCCGATAATATATCAGTGTGAGAATAAATTTTTATCTCTAGCATATAATGAACACATAGGACATAAAATTTTTAAGCCTGATTTCAACACACAGCGTCTACAATTTCAACATTGCAGTGTACAGCAACGTAGTGCACAGCAGGTTTACTAATTGTGCACCAAACACAAGAGTGCTCAAGGATAGAATATAGAAAATATAATTCAAGCTTTTGTCAGTGCTGCTGGAGGCTGCTCAGTCTAGCTACACAACTGCCATAAATGCTCTTCTCCCTTGATGTGCTGCATACTTGTAGCCGTAGGCAGAAATTCGGTGTGAAGTTAAATCTCGTAGGGAGAGTGTTAATTTGGGTTAAACCCTTGATTTTTTTCGTATGAGCAAGTCTGTACATAACGAGATTCCAGTACGGTTGGCCTGGCACATTTTCTCACGTGAGTGACGTCACGGACAGGGCAAATTATGCGAACGTGGGCGTCATGTAAACCACAAAAAACTTAGAGCACGGCTATTCCGAGTCGAAAGATGGCAGCGCACGAAGGCGCTTTTATGTCGCTCTTTACGAGACGAATCTCACGAGAAAAAAATTACGGGTTTATCCCAAATTTAGATTTTAACCTTCTCCCTATAGAGCTTTAACTTCACCGAATTTCTGCATACAAGCATACATTCAGAGAGTATGCAGCACATCAAGGGAGAAGAGAACAAGTAAGCATGGTATCAGTATAGCTATAGTCAGTATTGAAGAAGGGATGCATTTCTGGCAGCAAGGGCAAAGCACTGCTGCAGTCTGCATTTGTGCACCACGTTGCTGTACACTGCAATCTAACTATGCACCAAAGGTCAAACATTGTTGAAATTGGATTCAAATGAAGCTATTTTATGTCTGTTCAATGCTAGAGGCTATTTTATGTCTGTTCAACGCTAAATACTGGGGCTGGGATAGTTTGCGATACCCGAAACTAGAAAATCACTTCCGAAAATATGATAACTTCTTTGCGGCCTCCTCTGAAAAAGAAAGACTAAAATATTCGCTCTTCCATTGGCCTTGCCTATGAGCCCATACCATGCTGCAGCAGTTGCCAAATTTGTCTGCTAGTAAAATCCTTTTTCCGAGGACAGGTGCTTTGAACAGATGTAGTATTTCTTCCGGGTAGAAGATTGTTTGGAGTTGAATTTCAAGTATGTTGATTATCAAACATTAGCCCACCTATCCCTGTATCATAGTCTCCTACCCAGCTTGTAGTGTGAGACGGTTTCGTATGCAAGTGCGACAGTATAGAAATGAGAATTTTGCTTGATATGTAAAATAAGAACACAGCATTAATGGTGCAATCGAAGACATTGCAGAAGGTATGCATAATTTGAATATAAGCTCACAATTTCATACTTTCTGCTAATTCTGCCGCTAGAAATTTGTCCCATGCATGGATTAGACAAATTTGCGCTCTTGTTACTCGCGCAGAGGTCCAGCAGACATAAAAATTGTAGGAGAGGTGGGCTAAGGTTTGATAATGAAATTCAACTCCAGTCTTCTACCCGGGATTTAGCAAAAGAAACATGTGGCAGTCCCTAATAGAAATCGAATATTATTCCGTCGCGTATTTCGAGCGCATCACCGAGTTTGACGCGCTGTAGCGCTAAGCTTCCGCTAGGGGCGGAGCTCATACCCGCTTCGTAGACATATCAGATATTCATGCATTTACATAATGCGTATGAGCCCCGCCCTTAGCGGAAGCTCAGCGCTATAGCGCGTCAAAACTTGGTGATGCGCTCGAAATACGCGACGGAATAATATTCGATTTCTATCCGGGACTGCCACACATCTGTTCAAGCACCTATCCTCGGAAAAAGGATTCTACTAGCGGACAAGTCTGATAATCATGTATAATATCACATCACTAGCCAAATTTGGCAACAGGGCCAATGGAAGGGCAAGTATTTTGTCTTTCTTTTTTCGGATTCAAAGAAGTTACGCGTTGTTTTGCAATTTATTTTCGGACGTGATTTTCTATCCCCGCATATACTATATACAATAGTTTCGGTATCGAAAAGTATCCCTGCCCCAGCATATCTTGCTCTGATGATCTGGCACAGTTCCTACCGTGCTTAGACCTATGAAGTCCGAGGTCCGAAGCCTGATTTCAACACACAGCGTAGACAATTCCAACAATGTGGTGCATAGTTAGATTTCAGTGTACAGCAACGTAGCGTACCACATCATTTGCACAGCAGGTTTGCTAAGTATGCACCAAAAACAAAGAGTGTTGATCAATTAAGGATCATGGACAGAATAGAAAATACAATTCAAGATTGTTTGCTGCCCATGAGTACACAAAACGTATGCCCATACCGATCACGGGGGTGCACTGCTCTGAGATGTTAGTCTGTTTACCCCTAAAATGCATCCCTTTTCTGATATTCAATACTGACTGGTTTAATAGATACTATACTGATAACATGCTTACTTGTTCTCTTCTCCCCTGAATGCATGCTTGTAGGCACAAATTCGGTTAAAGTAAATCTCGTAGGGAGAGGGTTAAAATCTAAATTTGGGGAAAAACCCGTAATCTTTTTCTCATGAGCAAGTCTGTACATAATGAGATTCGTTGGATTTCTTCGGCCACGGTCAGAGCAGCAAATGCACACTCCCTTGCGTCCTTCCAATTTCACCTCGTGATGGCTTGAAGTGACACAGCCTTCCCCTTATATCTATATATAGCGATTCAGAGCCTCTAGGCATCACATCCCTAATATCATGTCCAAGCTTGATAAAGCTTGCATTTGATTTGATCTATTGATGTCATAGACTTAGTCATGTACTTGACAAAATTCAAGTGGTTTTACAGAATCTTGCAAAAATTGTGTTTTGAATGCGTTGTACGAGACTGCGCATGCGCTAACCGGTGTCATAAGCTTGTGCTTGAAGTTATTGCAACCTTAGGTATACTCCTATGCAGCTTCTTGTAGCGCCAGGCGGAGAGCGAGTGAAGGCGCGCATTATTTCAATCCCAAGGGGTTGAAAATTTTTGCTTCCTCTACAGCCCCTGACAGTGATTCAGTTAGTCTTGCGGAGCCAGACTCACTCGAGTGAAAGTCTGGCTCTGCGAGACTAATAGTTCGGTCTCTATGGCGTAGTACCACTTGCCACTAGCCATCCTAGCTATTTGAAAATTCATTGGCGCATGCGCAAAATCGTACAACGCATTTCTAAATCCAATTTTGCAAGATTACGTAAAACCGCAGTGCAAGTAAGCTCAGTAATGATGTTCGATAAATGCATGATCAGTAAAACCTTTGCCTTACCTGCCCAGAGCTTGTAGTGTGTGACTACACTACTGAATGACAAACTATCCCCTATATAGCACTCCCACAGACTATCTTCCTGTTCAACTTGCTCCTTTGAATTCTTTGTATGTTCTGTCATCGAACATGGTAGCTAGCATGCACGCTTACTAAACTTCTGCATGTGCACATGCTTGATACTCTGTCTCTGATGAATACACACCACAGCAGGTTTGCTAATTTGCAACCGAACACAAGAGTGTTGACCAGTGAAGGATCATGGATAGAAATAGAAAATATGATTCAAGCTTTTTTTGCTGCCCACGAGAACACAAAACTTAAGCCTCCATACTGATCAATTTAATATACGCTGCGAGGGCTGCTCTCTGATATTCAATATTGACTGGTTACTATACTGATACGTACTTGTTCTCGGAATGCATGCTTGTAGGGTTGTTAAATCTCCAAGGAAGAAGGTTAAAATCTAAATTTGGGGTAAACCCGTAATTTTTTTTCTCATGAGCAAGTCTGTACATAACGAGATTCAATCCAACTGAACGCACCCCCGAAAATGTGTATGGCATCATCGGATCGAAGTATTTCAAGTACGTCATATTTTCATGAAAAGTGTGTTAGCTTGTAATTGTCTTATTGGGAGCCAATCGACGTTTGGTAATGGGGAATCTTTCTCGGTAGGCGGATAGACGGAGGTGAAATTACAGGAGAGATCGACACAAAAAGGTGAGTAAATAAGTTAACTAAGGGTATGTGCAAGAGTTTATTTTTCAGGTGTTTTGTTATTTCTAGGCTGGATACAGTAACCAGTTGCTGAGACATACACAAAAACGAACAATTAAAAGCCTTTTCTTGACAGCAGGCGTTGCCAATACGTTGTGGATAGGCAATGGCATGGATCAAACTGAATTTTGGGGAACTTACCCATTTTAATCAGTAGTTGTGGCAGCAAGGTTAGTACAGTGTAAAATAGGACTCACATACAGTGCTCCAAAGCAAAAGAGCAAAAATTTTCAAATTATATAGCAAAGCCCCCAACCATCTTTATTTACACATACAAATCATCGTTATTTGCACGTACACGGCCTGCGCTGCGAATTTTAGCTTCTTTAAGAAGAGCCGTTGTGACGTCACCGACAATTTGTGATGTGCACTACGATGACTACTTTTACTGCATAGTTCAGAACAAGCAAGTTTATCGCGATTATGCGGTGGGCGGAGGTTTTATGACGTAACCTCATGGAGCTATGTATGCATAATTTTAATAGGTGCATGCTTCAATTTGAAGCTCTAAAAGCATGCACAATTTCATAATTTCTGCTAATTTTTCACGTGCATGGATTACACAAATGTAAGGACTTTGTCAAGTTTACAGATAGAGGAATTAGTTGCACACCAGAGGATAATGTTTGATAGTATATACTTGAAAAATTCAACTCCAAACAGTCTTCTACCCGGGATTTTGCAAACGAAATACTACAAGCTGCTATCCTCGGAAAAAGAATTTTACTAGCAGCATGGTATGGGTTTGTCTTTCCTGTTCAGAGGAGGTGGCAAAGAATTATGCGTTGTTTTACAATGTATTTTCGGGCGTGATTTTCTATCCCTGATTGAACGTGGGCGAACACGACTAAATTGTTGCCGTGTGTCTTGGTTTGGTAAAACTCTCTGTCCTCCGATCTGTCACTTGAGAATCTCGTTATCTACAGACTTGAGAAAAAAATTACGGCTTTACCCCAAATTTACGAGATTTAACTTCACTGAATTTCTGGGTACAAGCATGCATTCAGAGAGTATGCAGCACATCAAGGGAGAAGAGAACAATGGTATCAGTATAGTATTAAAACTATAGTCAGTATTGAATATCAGAGAAGGGATGCATTTAGGGGCAAACAGCCTATTAATTGATGATCAGTATGGAGGCTTAAGTTTTGTGTTCTCATGGGCAGCAAAATGGTTTCAATTACATTTTCTATTTCTTTCCATGATCCTTCAACACTCTTGTGTTCGGTGCATAATTAGCAAACCAGCTGTGGTGTGCGTTCGTCAAAGTATAATAATCTTTATGAACATGATGGAGTGGACAAAATAAGAGTTGACTCTACGTGGCAGCACGTGCACATGCAGACGTTTTGCACATGTGCACGCTAGCTGCGATTTTCGATGATAGAACATACAAAGAATCCAAAGGAGCAAGTTGAACACTACTCCAGGAAGGTAGTTTGAGGGAGTCAAAACAAATTACCAGTAATGCTGTACAGTTCAGGTTGCTGCATGCAACCAGTGAGTCACTCTACACACCATTGTAGTTGTGTAAAGAAAGGGTCTACTAGAGATGTGGTCCTAGCTGTAGAAGGAGCAATTGCAGCAATACTGTTTGTTATATACACAACAGACAAGAGCTCAGGCTCTTCACCTTCATCTTCCCTTCGAATTGTGATTATCTTCATCAGTCTCTACCACCTCCATCCTGAGCAGCTCATAATGCAGCAGTTCATCCTGCTAGTGATACATGCTGTTGCTGGGATACTATGGGTAGCTTCCCGAGTATATCTCCCCCTTCCCCCAGTCATGCACTGCATGGTGATCACTTCTGTGTCTTCAGTGCTATGTCATACTCCAGCCTCTTTGTCTGGATAATAGCCCTTTTCATGGCTTAAACTTACTGTGTGATAGTCTCACCAATTTTTCACGCGCGCGCCCTGCGGCCTTGTCGAGAAATAGGGTCTGGATACGTTCACTGGTAAAACTGGGGCGTAATCAGTATTGGCATGTTGTCGCACCAATTAGATTGCTCAGGTAAAGTAAATTGCGTTATGCGTCATCACAAACAGCCAGCTTGCAAATTTTTTGGCGCCAAAGCAAACGCTGCTGGTGGCTGATAATGTAATTAACACCTACAATTACCCAATTTACTGACCGCCGTATGTAAACTTGCCCCAGTTTTCGTAGTGAAAGTGTCCAGACCCTATTTTTCGACGAGTCCGCAGGGCGCGCGCGAAAAATTTGGTCTGGTGACGAGACTGTGTGATAGGTCACAGACTAACAGTCGTTGGCAACACACCTAAGGCTTCGTGGTTTTCTTATTTGGTTTGTAGGCTATGAATATTGATTATTGCTGCACATGCGAGCGCACGTGTACAAGTAAGGTACAAGTAAGGTACAAGTAACTATACGCGCGCTGTTTTTCGTGTCTCAGTGTCGACTGTTGATGTGTTGTGCCTGACCACTGCTGACGGAACTATGCATACTCAAGGCTGCAGTTACTACTATGGTCCTCTGTATGCGCAAGGGCTAGCGCCAGACTACCTGCCAGGACGTCACCAGGCCGCATCCCAAAGGCAAGCTGTGACGGGCACTGGCACCAGGCCATCATCCTCGCAGAATGAGCCTAGTTTTCTGGCCAGTGTTACTTTGAAAGTTATTAATCAAAAAAATTTTGTATTGAGACCTTCATGTGACATAGAGACCCCACAAAAGCTTAGAGAGGAGATTGTGAAACAATATGGGGACCAAGTGCCACATACCAATGATTTTGAAGTTGGGTATTTTCGAGGACAACAGAAGGTATGAATGACTGATGATGACCTGAATGATGCATGGAGCACACTTTCTAAAGGTACTGGTTCCTTGTGGTGCCATGGAGTAAGGAAGTCAGCCAAGCAGCTAGATTCTTCTGGTGAAGAATCTGACATACCGGATGAACCTCCTTTAAAGAAGGCAAAGACACGTAAGAGTGTATCTGCCTCTGAGGACAAAAAACGGAGAGTTGAAGATGTGAAACAAAAACTTGTTGACAAACATGGTGGTGAATATTCAACTATGCAATACCGACTTTGGGCAGAAATGGTGGCTATAGGTTCTCACAGTTCATTAGATACTCCACCATGTGTTCCCATGTTTACTGGTGGTCGAACAAAGGTCAAACAAAAACTCTGCAAATACAGATATGACAACAGTATTTACCAGTATGGCTGAGGCTGTTATTGGAGCTCTGAAGCCCACCCCTCCTCCAAAACCTGGGTCAACTACTCCAGTTTCTGGTGTAAACGATTCTGCAATTGGCTACCCCTCACCAGGGAAAATAGCTGACATTCGATTAAGTACATACAGCAACTACGTGAGTTGCATGCACTGTTTGAGATGGGAGCACTTACTGACAAGGAATTTACTGATCAGAAACTACCAATACTTGACCAGTTAAAGAAGTTTCAGCCATGAGTAACCCTTTCTTTTTGACATTTCATCAATTACTTACATGTGAATTATTACTGGTACCCTGCGTGATGAATGTATGCACTACAATTTTCTTTTTTGTTACACTACAAAAAGCCATGTGTATGATTGTTTCTGGTGTTGTTGTAGCTTTTACAACTGCATCATTTGCCTTCAAGTATCCTTTCACTTCTGCAAACAATTCTTCAATGGGGGTTAGGTCAGGGCTATAAGGTGGTAGAAAACGTAGCAGGGCGCCAACACCATTGATCATCTCGGCTGCCTCCTCACATTTGTATACAGAGGCATTGTCCAGGATGACTATGGAGTTGGAATTGGAGCCATTGAATGGCATGAGTAGCGGTAGCAAACACTTCCGTGTGAAGTCTAGAAAGATTTCTCCATTCACACTGCCTTCATGAATGTAGATGTCTTCAACACCATCTGTGCTCATTATGGCAATAACTGAGTATCTCTTTCCAGAGAGCTTAAAGGTATGGTCAATAGGTGGAATACCACGAATACCATAGCCATAGTCCCTGATCAACTTCCGCCTGTCACATCCAGTCTCATCAATCCAAAGAAACATCTCAGGGTCATACGTTGTCATTTCAGCCATAAACTTCCCCCTATTCTCTTCATTTCTTTGCATTGCAACATGTCTTATCTTTTGACGTGTTATGCCTAATCTCTTAAGTGTTCGACAAATTGTGGAACAGTCAACTTCTGTGCCAGTGGTCATCATCAGTTTGCGCTGTAACTCATGAAGATAGATCCCTGGGTTGGTAAGTACTAAATTAACAAGTGTCAGCTCATCGAAGTCAGTTAACAACCTTGCAGGACCATTCCTGTGATCTTGAGGGATGACATCACCTGTGTTCAAAAACCTTGCAACATATCTGTGCACAGTTCTGGAACTGATGAACAGCAGAATGGCTACTTCATCTATGCTCTTCTTTAGGAACACGTGCAGCCATACAAGACGCCAACGCAAATCAGTTGAGTACGACTTAGGTATAGCTGTGGTCAGTCTTTGCACGAAACGCGTAGTAATAAAAATAGCTTACGTAGTGCAAATTCAAATCTGCACATAGTGGATATCCAAAACTAATTACGTTAGATTTCAATATTCATAAACCACAGTACATGAAGCCTTAGGAGTATCGCTAACAGCTGTGACAACCGACTTGCAAAGCACTGTACTTTGCACATGCATTAAACGATGGAATTTTTGTACGTTATACACTTTCTGTTTTTCAATAATTGTCATTGGCGGAACGACTTTCTGTATACACAGCCAGACTCATACCACAAGCCCAAGACAGTGTCACACAAGCATACCATTCACTACTTTAACATACTTGTATGTTTGAAAATCAGCCTTGTTACCAAGCTTTCTGTTGGCACTGCAAGTGATGAAAAGCGAAGTAAGGAAGGCCTGGAAATGAGGCTATGCTCACCTTGCGTATGCCTCCCCAACAAAACGACTACACAAATGCAGACAAGTTCTGGAAACTTCTCCTCGGGGGTCGTTGCAATGTGTTTCCCGCACATAAATAGGCTTTGTAAGAGCTTCACAGCACCTCAGCGGGAGTTTAAACCGCGTTGAAATGTATTTACCGCACATAAATAGGCTTGCACGAGCTTCACAGAGTGGGATCTTCCCTGGCACTTAAATAGGCCTGCACGTACCTCACAGCACCTCCTCGCCGTTTCAAACGGTGTTGTGGGATTTCTCCGTACATAAACAGGATTGTTCGAGTTTCACAGGACCTCTTCAGTGGTGAAAACTGTACTCTTGATTTTTACTGGCACTTACACAGATACACACAGCACATCCTCGGGGATTAAAACGGCGTTGTAATGTGTTTCCCGCATATACAAACAGGCTTAAACGAGCTTCATAGGACCTCCACAGGTCTGCTCTTGCTTCTCAGCACCACATCCCCGGTTCAACGGTGGTAGGCTTGCTTCCTTGAAGAGGACTGCATGTGCTTCTCAGCATCACCTCGGCGGTTAAAACGGCGTTGTAGGTTGTTTTGCCCCACATAAACAGACTTGCACGAGCTTCACCGAATCTCCACTGTGGTGAAAACGGCTTTCTCGACCTTTTCTGGAACTTAAACAGGCCTACACGTGCTTCACAGCACCTCCTCGGTGGTTTAAATGGCGTTGTAGGGTGTTTCAGGCTTACACCATCTTTACAGGAATTTCGCTGTAGTGAAAACTGCTTTTTCCATCCTGAGTGGCACTTGAAGTGTCCTGCACGTTTTCCGCACATAAACAGGCTTGCACGAGCTTCAAAGGATCTCCACAGTGGTGAAAATTGCTTTCCCGATGAGTATTGAGACATAAACAGACTTGAACATGCTTAAAATCACATGCTCGGCGGTGAAAACGGCGTTGTGGGGTGTTGGCCGCATATAAATAGGACCTCCACAGCAGTATAAACTGTCTTTACTGACACTCAGGACTGGACGTGCATCACAGCACCACCTCGGGGGTTAAAACGGCGTTGTAGGGTGTTTTCCGCACATAAACAGGCTTGTACGAGCTTCTCATGAACTCCACAGGTGTGTAAACTGCTTTCTCGATCTGAACTGGCTCATCAACAGACTTGCACATGGTTCAAAACACCTCCTCGGCGGTAAAAACAGGTGTTCTACGAAAATAAACAGGCTTACACGACTTTCAAAGGGTCTCCACAGTGGTGAAAACTGCTTTCACAATCTTTTCTGGCACTTAGAAAGGATTGTACGTGCTTCACAGCTCCTCCTCGGTGGTTAAAACGGCGTTGTAGGGTTTTACCGCACATAAACAAGCTTGCAGGACCTTCACAGGACCTCCACAGTGGTGTAAACTGCTTTAACGTATATTTCTGGCACCAAAAACTGGCCTGCACGTGCTTCACAGTACGTCCTCGGCGGTATAAATGGTGTTATAGGTCCATAAACAGGACATCCACAGTAGTGAAAACTGCTTTCTACATCTTTACTGGCACGTGAACGGGACTGCACATGCTCCACAGCACCTCCTCAGCGGTCAAAACAGCGTCGTTCTAGGATGTTTCGCGCACATAAACAGGCTTGCTCGATACTCACAGCACCTCCACGGTGGTGAAAACTGCTTTCTCGATCTTTTCTGGCACTTAAACAGGCCTACACGTGCTTCACAGCACCACTTCGGCGGTTTAAATGGCGTTGAAGGGTGTTTCCCGCCCATAAACAGGCTTACACCAGCTTTACAGGACTTCCAAAGTAGTGAAAACTGCTTTCTCCATCTTTACTGGCTCTTGAACGGGCCTGCACTTGCTTCACAGCACCTCCTCGGCGTTCAAAACGGCGTTCTAGGATGTTTCGCGCACATAAACTGGCTTGCACGATACTCACAGGACCTCTACGGTGGTGAAAACTGCTTTTTCGATCTTTACTGGCACTTAAACAGGCCTGAACGTGCTTCACAGCACCACTTCGGCGGTTTAAATGGTATTGAAGGGTGTTTGCCGCCAATAAACAGGCTTGCACGATACTCACAGGACTCCCACGGTGGTGAAAACTGCTTTCTCGATCATTTCTGGCACTTAAACAGGCCTGCACGTGCTTCACAGCACCACTTCGGCGGTTTAAATGGCGTTGAAGGGTGTTTCCCGCCCACAAACAGGCTTACACCAGCTTTAGAGGACTTCCAAAGTTGTGAAAACTGCTTTCTCCATCTTTCTGGCACTTGAACGGGCCTACACTAGCTTCACAGCACCTCCTCGGCGGTCAAATCGGCGTTCTAGGATGTTTCGCGCAAGTAAACAGGCTTGCATGATACTCACAGGACCTCAACGGTGGTGAAAACTGCTTTCTCGATCTTTTCTGGCACTTAAACAGGCCTGCACGTTGTGTTAAAACGGCGTTGTATGGTGTTTTCCCCTCATAAACAGGTTTGTATGAGCTTCACATGACCTCCACAGGTGTGAAAACTGCTTTCTTGATCAGAACTGGCACATAAACAGGCTTGCACATGCTTCAAAACACTTACTCGGCGGTAAAAACAGTTTTGTGGGGTGTTTTAGTAGCCACATGGACTCCATGTTGTCTGAGAGTACCCTAGGAATTCCTAAGGAAGTACTTGCTATTTTGGCTGCTATTGATGGCAAACCTTACAGTAAAGCTGTATGGACGCTTGCTAAGCACAAAAGTGTCTACAGTCTGAAGCTCTTCTGGGGTGTTGAGCAGAAGTCTGCCCTTAAATCTCCTAATAGTGCCCACCGTACCTTTTCTGGAAGAAGAAACCGAAACAGGCGCAGGTTGGAAGCATTTCTTGTCAAGAAAAGAGGTGAATCCTCCACACAGCATTGTCCAAGTGAGTCTCCTGGAACCTGTGAATTTCCAAGTGTTCCTAAGACGTCCTCTGACGCTCAAGTTTGCCTTACTAGAGGCCATGACTCTGAATCTTCTTCTCATGATCAGTCTTGCACTGTGGTTGAATCTACAAGTGATACCTTTGACACTACCACTACTCTTAAATTGACTTATGTTGATGCTAGCTCTACTGGTGGCCATGAATCAGGACCTTCTACCCTGGCTAGTTCAGATGACGTCAGGCTCTTCCTACATCGAAGGTGTTACACATTGATTGTCCTGTTTCTGGTCGCACAAGGAGTAAAGTCAAGGAACACCAGTCAGATCAAGATCTTGGCAATGATTCCACTACAGTTCTACCAAGCAAGCCTTCAACGTCTAATGCTAGTGTTGATCCAAGGAACATTGTACAACTGGTTTTGCCAGCTAGTCTCCAAGGAGTAACTCAACATCATGTGGACTTCATAAGGTGTGACGATTTTGATTCAGCCAATACAGCCAAGGAGTTAATGCAGCAACAGTGGTCAGAGCTAGTGAAGCCAGGATGTAGAGTCAAAGTTAAAATAATGGATAAATTTGTTGATGCTGTTGTTGAGAGGACACACTTTATTTCTAAACTTTCTTTTGACTGCTGTTACTTCTTTGCAACTGCTAAGGCTGAAGTAAAAGTGTCTAGCTCAGACTCATCTAGGATGTATCAGTTCAGAGATTTATTAATTCAATAGTATTCCTCTAATTTAATGTACTGTACCTATTTATTGGTGTGTGTTATATATAATAATAATAATAATAATAACGTCGTTGTAGGGTGTTTTCCGCACATAAACAGGATTGTACGAGCTTCACAGGACCTCCACCGTGGTGAAAATTGCTTTCCCCATCTTTACTGGCACTTAAAAAGGCCTGCACGTGCCTCACAGCTCATCCTCGGTGGTTAAAACGGCGTTCTAGTGTGTTTCCGCACATAAACAAGCTTGCACGACCTTCACAGGACTTCCACAGTGTTGTAAACTGGTTTAACGTTCATTTCTGGCACAAAAACTGGCCTGCACGTGCTTCACAGCACTTCCTCGGCGGTATAAATGGAGTTATAGGGTGTTCTCCGTCCATAAACAGGCTTGCACCTGTTTACAGGACATCCACAGTAGTGAAAATTGCATTTTCCATCTTTACTTGCACTTAAACAGGCCTGCACGTGCTTAACAGCACCTCCTTGGCGGTTGAAATGGCGTTATAGTGTGTTTTCCGCCCATAAACGGGCTTGCTCCAGCTGTACAGTACTTCTACAGAAGAGAAAACTGCTTTCTCCATCTTTACTGGCACTAAACAGGCCTGCACGCGCTTCACAGCACCTCCACGGCTGTCAAAACGGCGTTTTAGGGTGTTTCGCACACATAAAGGGAGTTTTTCGCACATAATCAGGCTTGCACGGTATTCACAGGAACTCCACAGTGGTAAAAACTGCCTTCTTGATCAGCACTGACACCTAAACAGACCTGCACGTGCTTCACAGCACCTCCACGGCGGTTTAAACGGCGTTGTAGGGTGTTTCCTGCATATAAACAGGCTTGCACGAGCTCACAGAACCACCACAGTGGTGAGAATTGCTTTCTCGATCCTCTCTAGCACTTACAACAGGCCTGAACGCGATTCACAGCACCTCCTCGGCGATTTAAATGCGTTGTAGGGTGTTTCCCGCCTATAAACATTGCTAGCACCAACTTTACAGTACTTCCACAGTGGTGAAAACTGCTTTCTCGGTCTTTTCTGGCACTCAAAACAAGCCTGCCACGGCGGTTAAAACGGCGTTGTAGGGTGTTTTCCCCACATAAACAGGCTTGTACGAGCTTCACATGACCTCCACAGGTGTGAAAACTGCTTTCGCCATCTTTACTGGCACTTAAAAAGTCCCGCACGTGCTTCACAGCACCTCCTCGGTGGTTAAAACGGCGTTGTAGTGTGTTTCCGCACATAAACAAGCTTGCACGACCTTCACAGGACCTCCACAGTGGTGTAAACTGCTTTAAACTTCGTTTCTGGCACAAAAACAGGCCTGCACGTGCTTCACAGCACTTCCTCGGAGGTATAAATGGAGTTATAGGGTGTTCCCCGTCCATAAACAGGCTTGCACCAGTTTACAGGACATCCACAGTAGTGAAAACCGTATTCTCCATCTTTACTTGCACTTAAACCGGCCTTGCACGTGCTTAACAGCACCTCCTCGGCGGTTAAAACATAGTTGTAGGGTGTTTTCCGCACATAAACAGGCTTGCACGATCTTCACAGGACCTCAACCGTGATGAAAACTGCTTTCACGATCATTTCTGGCACTAAAAACAGGCGTGAACGTGCTTCACAACACGTCCTCGTCGTATGCTTGGCGTTATAGGTGTTGCCCGTCCATAAACAGGCTTGCACCAGCTTTACAGGACATCCACAGTAGTCAAAACTGTATTCTCCATCTTTACTAGCATTTAAACAGGCCTGCACGTGCTTCACAGCACCTCATCGGTGGTTAAATCGTCGTTGTAGGGTGTTTTACGCACATAAACAGGATTGTACGAGCTTCACAGGACCTACACCGTGGTAAAAATTGCTTTCTCGATCCTCTTTAGCACTTAAAACATCCCTGTACGCGATTCACAGCACCTCTTCGGTGGTTTAAATGCGTTTTAGGGTGTTTACCGCCCATAAGCATGCTAGTACCAGCTTTACAGTACCTCCACAGTGGTGAAAACTGCTTTCTCGGTCTTTTCTTGCACTCAAAACAGGCTTGCACGTGCATCACAGCACTTCCTCGGCGGTTAAAACGGCGTTGTAGGGTGTTTTCCCCGCATAAACAGGCTTGTACGAGCTTCACATGACCTCCACAGGTGTGAAAACTGCTTTCTCGATCAGAACTGGCACATGAACAGACTTGCACATGCTTCAAAACACTTCCTCGGCGGTAAAAACGGTTTTGTAGGGTGTTTTACAAAACAAACAGGCTTACACGACCTTCACAGGATCTCCACAGTGGTGAAAACTGCTTTTTCAATCTTTTCTGCCACTTAAACAGGCCTGCACGTGCTTAACAGCACCTCCTCGGCGGTTAAAACGACGTTGTAGGGTGTTTTCAGCACATAAACAGACTTGCACGAACTTCACGCGACATCAACGGTGGTGAAGACTGCTTTCATGATCTTTTCTGGATCTAAAAACAGCTTCATAACACGTCCTCGGCGTATACATGACGTTATAGGTTGTTGTACGTCCATAAACAGGCTTGCTCCAGCTTTACAGGACATCCACAGTAGTGAAAACTGCATTCTCCATCTTTACTGGCATTTAAACAGGCCTGCACGTGCTTCACAGCACCTCCTCGGCGGTTAAATCGTCGTTGTAGGGTGTTTCCCGCCCATAAACATGCTATCACCAGCTTTACAGTACCTCCACAGTGGCGAAAACTGCTTTCTCGGTCTTTTCTGGCACTCAAAACAAGCCTGCACGTGCTTCACAGCACTTCCTCGGCGGTTAAAACGGCGTTGAAAGGTATGTTCCCCACATAACAGGCTTGTACGAGCTTCACATAACCTCCACATGTGTGAAAACTGCTTTCTCGATCAGAACTGGCACATAAACAGACTTGCACATGCTTCAAAACACCTCCACCGCGGTAAAAACGGCTTTGTAGGGTGTTTTACGAAAATAAACAGGCTTACACGACCTTCACAGGATCTCAAAAGTGGGGAAAACTGCTTTCTCAATCTTTTCTGCCACTTAAACAGGCCTGCACGTGCTTAACAGCACCTCCTCGGCGGTGAAAACGTCGTTGTAGGGTGTTTTCTGGACATAAACAGGCTTGTACGAGCTTCACATGACCTCCACAGGTGTGAAAACTGCTTTCTCGATCAGAACTGGCACATAAACAGACTCGCACATGCTTCAAAACACATCCTCGGCGGTAAAAACAGTTTTCTAGGGTGTTTTACGAAAATAAACAGGCTTACACGACCTTCACAGGATCTCCAAAGTGGTGAAAACTGCTTTCTCAATCTTTTCTGCCGCTTAAACAGGCCTGCAAGTACTTAACAGCACCTCCTCGGCGGTAATAACGTCGTTGTAGGGTGTTTTCCGCACATTAACAGGATTACACGAGCTTCACAGGAACTCCATCGTGGTGAAAATTGCTTTCCCCATCTATACTTGCACTTAAAAAGGCCTGCACGTGCTTCACAGCATCTCCTCGGTGGTTAAAACGGCGTTGTAGTGTGTTTCCGCACTTAAACAAGCTTGAACGACCTTCACAGGAGCTCCACAGTGGTGTGAACTGCTTTAACATTAATTTCTGGCACAAAATCAGACCTTCACGTGCTTCACAGCACTTCCTCGGTGGTATAAATGGAGTTATAGGGTGTTCCCCGTCCATGAACAGGCTTGCACCAGTTTACAGGAAATCCACAGTAGTGAAAACCGCATTCTCCATCTTTACTTGCACTTAAACCGGCCTTGCACGTGCTTAACAGCACCTCCTCGGCGGTCAAAACGGCGTTGCAGGTTTTTTTCCGCACATAAACCGGCTTGCCCGATCTTCACAGGACCTCAACAATGGTGAAAACTGCTTTCACGATCATTTCTGGCACTACAAACAGGCGTGAACGTGCTTCACAACACGTCCTCGGCGTATGCATGGCGTTATAGGGTGTTGCCCGTCCATAAACAGGCTTTGCACTAGCTTTACAGGACATCCACAGTAGTCAAAACTACATTCTCCATCTTTACTAGCATTTAAACAGGCCTACACGTGCTTCACAGCACCTCATCGGCGGTGAAATTGTCGTTGTAGGGTGTTTGACCCACATAAACAGGATTGTACGAGCTTCACAGGACTTACACCGTGGTGAAAATTGCTTTCTTGATCCTCTTTAGCACTTAAAACATGCCTGCACGGGATTCACAGCACCTCCTCGGTGGTTTAAATGCGTTTTAGGGTGTTTACCGCCCATAAGCATGCTAGTACCAGCTTTAGAGTACCTCCACAGTGGTGAAAACTGCTTTCTCTGTCTTTTCTTGCACTCAAAACAGGCTTGCACGTGCATCACAGCACTTCCTCGGCGGTTAAAACGGCGTTGTCGGGTGTTTTACGCACATTAGCACGACCTTCACACGACCTCAACAGTGGTGAAAACTGCTTTCACGAGCATTTCTGGCACATAAGAGGCCTGCACGTGCTTTACAGCTCCTCCTCGGCGGTCAAAACGGCGTTATATGGTGCTTTCCGTACATACACAGGCTTGTACGATCTTCACAGGACCTCAACCGTGGTGAAAACTGCTTTCACGATCATTTCTGGCACTAAAAACAGGCGTGAACGTGCTTCACAACACGTCCTCGACGTGTAAATGGCGTTATAGGGTGTTGCCTGTCCATAAACAGGCTTACACCAGCTTCACAGGACAGCCGCAGTGGTGAAAACTGCTTTCTCCATCTTTACTGGCATTTAAACAGGCCTGCACGTGGTTCAAAGCACGTTTTCGGCGGTTAAATCGTCGTTGTACGGTGTTTTCCGCACATAAACAAAGCTTGCACGAGCTTCACAGGACCTCTACGGTGGTGGAAACTGCTTTAACGTTCATTTCTGGCACTAAAAACAGGCCTGCACGTGTTTCACAGCACGTCCTCGACGGTATAAATGGAGTTATAGGGTGTTCCCCGTCCATAAACAGGCTTGCACCAGTTTACAGGACATCCAAAGCAGTGAAAACTGCATTCTCCATCTTTACTTGCACTTAAACAGGCCTCCATGTCTTTCACAGCACCTCCTCGGCGGTTGAAATGGCGTTGTAGGGTGTTTCTCGCCCAACAACGGGATTGCGCCAGCTTTACAGGACTTCCAGAGTAGTAAAAACTGCTTTCACCATCTTACTGGCACTTAAAACGGGTATGCTGGTGCTTCACAGCACCTCCTCGGCGGCTAAAACGGAGTTGTAGTGTGTTTTCCGCACATAAAGAGGCTTGCACGAGCTTCACAGGACCACCACAGTGGTGAAAATTACTTTCTCGATGAGTATTGGGACATAAACAGACTTGCACATGCTTCAAAACACCTGCTCGGCGGTCCAAACGGCGTTGCAGGGTGTTTGCCGCACATAAAGAGGCTTGCACGATACTCACAGGACCACCATAGTGGTGAAAACTGCTTTCTCGATCACTTCTGGCACTTAAACAGGTCTGCACGTGTTTCACAGCACCTCCTCGGCGATATAAATGCGTTGTAGGGTGTTTCCGGCCAATAAACTGGCTTGCACCAGCTTTACAGGACTTATACAGCAGTGCAAACTGCTTTCTCTATCTTTACTGACACTTAAACAGGCCTGCACGTGCTTCACAGCACTTCTTCGGCGGTTAAAACTGCGTTGTAGGGTGTTTTCCGCACATAAACAGGCTTGCACGATATTCACAGGACCTCCACAGTTGTGAAAACTGCTTTCTTGATCAGCACTGACACCTAAACAGACCTGCACGTGCTTCACAACAACTCCTCGGCTGTTTAAACGGCGTTGTAGGGTGTTTCCTGCACATAAACAGGCTTCCATGAGCTTCATAGAACTTCCACAGTGGTGAGAATTGCTTTCTCGATCCTCTCTAGCACTTAAAACAGGCCTGCACGCGCATCACAGCACCTCCTCGGCGGTTTAAATGCGTTGTAGGGTGTTTCCCACAAATAGACATGCTAGCACCAGTTTCACAGTAACTCCTCAGCCGTGAAAAATGCTTTATCGGTCCTTTCTGTCACTCAAAACAAGCCTGCAGGTGCTTCACAGCACCTCTTCGGCGGTTAAAACGGCGTTGCAAGGTGTTTTCCCCACATAAACAGGCTTGTACGAGCTTCACATGACCTCCACAGGAGTGAAAACTGCTTTCTCGATCAGAACTGGCACATAAACAGACTTGCACATTCTTCAAAACACCTGCTCGGCGGTCCAAACGGCGTTGCAGGGTGTTTGTCGCACATAAACCGGCTTGCACGATACTCAGAGGACCTCCACAGTGGTGAAAACTGCTTTCTCCAACTTTTCTGGCACTTAAACAGGCCTGCACGTCTTTCACAGCATCTCCTCGGCGATTTAAATGCGTTGTAGCGTGTTTCCGGCCAATAAACTGGCTTGCACCAGCTTTACAGGACTTACACAGCAGTGAAAACTGCTTTCTCTATGTTTACTGAAACTTAAACAGGCCTGCACGTGCTTCACAGCACTTTCCCGGCGGTTAAAACTGCGTTGCAGGGTGTTTTCCGCACATAAACAAGCTTGCACCAGCCTTACAGGACATCCACAATAGTGAAAACTGAATTCTCCATCATTTACTTGCACTAAAACAGGCTTGCACGTGCTTAATAGCACTTCCTCTGCGGTTAAAACGGCGTTTTAGGGTGTTTTCCGCACATAAACAGACTTGCACGATATTCACAGGACCTCCACAGTGGTAAAAACTGCTTTCTTGATCAGCACTGACACCTAAAGAGACTTGCGCGTGCTTCACAGCACCTCCTCGGACGTTTAAACGGCGTTGTAGGGTGTTTTCCGCACATAAACGGTATTGCACGAGCTTCACAGGACCTCCACCGTGGTGAAAATTGCTTTCTCGATCTTTACTGGCACTTAAAAAGGCCTGCACGTGCTTCACAGCTCCTCCTCGGGGGTTAAAACGGCGTTGTAGTGTGTTTCCGCACATAAACAAGCTTGCATGACTTTCACAGCTCCTCCACAGTGGTGTAAACTGATTTAACGTTCATTTCTGGCACTAAAAACAGGCCTGCACGTGCTTCACAGCACGTCCTCGGCGGTATAAATGGAGTTATAGGGTGTTCAACGTCCTTAAACAGGCTTGCACCAGTTTAGAGAACATCCACAACAGTGAAAACTGCATTCTCCATTTTTACTTGCACTTAAACTGGCCTGCGCGTGCTTAACAGCACCTCCTTGGCTGCTAAAACGGAGTTGTAGTGTGCTTTCCGCACATAAACAGGATTGGAAGAGCTTCACAGGACCTCCACAGTGGTGAAAATTCCTTCCTCGATGAGTATTGAGACATAAAGAGACTTGCACATGCTTCAAAGCACCTGCTCGGCGGTCAAAACGGCGTTGTAGGGGGTTTGACGAACATACAGAGGCTTGCACGAGCTTCACAGGATCTCCACAGTTGTGAAAACTGCTTTCTCGATCTTTTCTGGCACCTAAACAGGCCTGCACGTCTTTCACAGCACCTCCTCGGCGGTTGAAATGGCGTTGTAGGGTGTTTCCCGCCCAAAAACGGACTTGTACCAGCTTTACAGGACTTCGAAAGTAGTGAAAACTGCTTTCTCCATCTTTACGGGAACTTAAACAGGTCTGCTGGAGCTTGACAGCACCTCCTCGCCGCCTTAAACGGAGTTGTAGGGTGTTTTACGCACATAAACAGGAATGAACGACCTTCACAGGACCTCCACAGTGATGTAAAGTGATTTCTTGATATTTTCTGGCACTGAAACAGGCCTACACGTGCTTCACAGCACGCCCTCAGCGGATTAAATGACGCTTTAAGGTGTTTCCCGCCAATAAACAGGCTTGCACCAGCATTACAGGACTTCCACAGTGGTGAAAATTGCTTTCACGATGAGCATTGGGACATACACAGACTTGCACATGCTTCAAAACACCTCCCTGGCGGTCAAAACGGCGTTGTAGGGTGTTTTCCGCACAAAAACAGGCTTGCACGACCTTCAAAGAACTTCCACAATGGTGAAAACTGCTTTCTCGATTTCTTCTGGCACTTAAACAGGACTGCACGTGCTTCACAGCAACACTTCGGCGGTTTAAATGGCGTTGAAAGGCGTTTGCCGAACATACACCTGCTTGCACGAGCTTCACTGGATCTCAACAGTTGTGAAAACTGCTTTCTATATCTTTTCTGGCACTTAAACAGGCCTGCACGTCTTTCACAGCACCTCCTAGGAGGTTGAAATGGCGTTATAGGGTGTTTCCCGCCAATAAACGGACTTGCACCAGCTTCATAGGACTTCCAAAGTAATGAAAACTACTTTCTCCATCTTTACTGGCCCTTGAACGGGCCTGCACGTGCTTCACAGTACCTCATCGGCGGTCAAAACGGCGTTCTAGGATGCTCCGCGCACATAAACAGGCTTGAACGAGCTTCACTGGACCTCCACAGTGGTGAAAACTGATTTCTTGATATTTTCTGCCACTGAAACAGTTCTAGACGTGCTTCACAGCACGCCCTCAGCTAATTAAATGGCGTTGTAAGGTGTTTCCCGCCAATAAACAGGCTTGCACCAGCTTTACAGGACTTCCACAGTGGTGAAAATTGCTTTCACGATGAGCATTGGGACATAAACAGACTTGCACGTGCTTCAAAATACCTCCTCGGCGGTCAAAACACCGTTGTAGGGTGTTTCCCGCACATAAAAAGGCTTACACCAGCTTTACAGGACTTCCACTGTAGTGGAAACTGCTTTCTCCATCTTTACTGGCACTGAAACAGGCCTTCACCTGATTCACAACACCTTCTCCGCGGTTAAAACGGCGTGTAGGGTGTTTCCCGCCCAAAAACGGACTTGCACCGGCTTCACAGGACTTCCAAAGTAGTGAAAACTGCTTTCTACATCTTTACTGGCACGTGAACGGGCCTGCACATGCTCCACAGCACCTCCTCAGCGGTCAAAACGGCGTCGTTCTAGGATGTTTCGCGCACATAAACTGGCTTGCTCGATACTCACAGCACCTCCACGGTGGTGAAAACTGCTTTCTCGATCTTTTCTGGCACTTAAACAGGCCTACACGTGCTTCACAGCACCACTTCGGCGGTTTAAATGGCGTTGAAGGGTGTTTCCCGCCCATAAACAGGCTTACACCAGCTTTACAGGACTTCCAAAGTAGTGAAAACTGCTTTCTCCATCTTTACTGGCTCTTGAACGGGCCTGCACTTGCTTCACAGCACCTCCTCGGCGTTCAAAACGGCGTTCTAGGATGTTTCGCGCACATAAACTGGCTTGCACGATACTCACAGGACCTCTACGGTGGTGAAAACTGCTTTTTCGATCTTTACTGCAACTTAAACAGGCCTGAACGTGCTTCACAGCACCACTTCGGCGGTTTAAATGGTATTGAAGGGTGTTTGCCGCCAATAAACAGGCTTGCACGATACTCACAGGACTCCCACGGTGGTGAAAACTGCTTTCTCGATCATTTCTGGCACTTAAACAGGCCTGCACGTGCTTCACAGCATCACTTCGGCGGTTTAAATGGCGTTGAAGAGTGTTTCCCGCCCACAAACAGGCTTACACCAGCTTTAGAGGACTTCCAAAGTTGTGAAAACTGCTTTCTCCATCTTTCTGGCACTTGAACGGGCCTACACTAGCTTCACAGCACCTCCTCGGCGGTCAAATCGGCGTTCTAGGATGTTTCGCGCAAATAAACAGGCTTGCATGATACTCACAGGACCTCAACGGTGGTGAAAACTGCTTTCTCGATCTTTTCTGGCACTTAAACAGGCCTGCACGTGCTTCACAGCACCACTTCGGTGGTTTAAATGTCTTTGAAGGGTGTTTTCCGCCCATAAACAGGCTTGCACGACACTCACAGGACCTCCACGGTGGTGAAAACTGCTTTCTCGATCATTTCTGGCACTTAAACAGGCCTGCACGTGCTTCACAGCACCACTTCGGCGGTTTAAATGGCGTTGAAGGGTGTTTCCCGCCCACAAACAGGATTACACCAGCTTTAGAGGACTTCCAAAGTAGTGAAAACTGCTTTCTCCATCTTTCTGGTACTTGAACGGGCCTACACTAGCTTCACAGCACCTCCTCGGCGGTCAAAACGGAGTTCTAGGATGTTTCACGCAAATAAACAGAATTGCATGATACTCACAGGACCTCCACGGTTTAAAAACTGCTTTCTCGATCTTTTTTGGCACTTAAACAGGCCTGCACGTGCTTCACAGCACCACTTCGGTGGTTTAAATGTCTTTGAAGGGTGTTTTCCGCCCATAAACAGGCTTGCACGATACTCACAGGACCTCCACGGTGGTGAAAACTGCTTTATCGATCTTTTCTGGCACTTAAACAGGCCTGCACGTGCTTCATAGCACCACTTCGGCTGTTTAAATGGCGTTGAAGGGTGTTTCCCTCCCATAAACAGGCTTACACCAGCTTTACAGGACTTACGCAGTAGTGGAAACTGCTGTCTTCATCTTTACTGGCCCTTAAACAGGCCTGCACCTAATTCACAACACCATCTCGGCGGTCAAAACGGCGTTGTAGGGTGTTTCCAGCCAATAAACAGGCATGCAACAGCTTTGTAGGACGTCCACAGTAGTGAAAACATCTTTCTGCATCTTTACTTTAACTTAAACAGTTCTGCACGTGCTAAACAGCACCTCCTCGGCGGTTAAAAGGGCGTTGTAGAGTGTTTTACGAAAATAAACAGGCTTACACGACCTTCATAGGATCTCCACAGTGGTGAAAACTGCTTTCTCAATCTTTTCTGGCACTTAAACAGGCCTACACGTGCTTTACAGCACCTCCTCGGCGGTTAAAACGTCATTGTATGGTGTTTTCCGCATATAAACTGACTTGCACGACCTTCACACGACCGCAACGGTGGGGAAAACTGCTTTCACGATCCTTTCTGGCACTAAAAACAGGCCTTCACGTGCTTCACAACACGTCCTCGGCGTATGGATGGCGTTATAGGGTGTTGCCCGTCCATAGACAGGCTTGCACCAGCTTTACACTACCTCAACAGTGGAGAAAACTGTATTCTCCACGTTTCCTTGTACTTAAAAAGGCCTGCACGTGCTTCACAGCACCTCCTCGGTGGTTAAAACGGCGTTGTAGGTATTTCCGATCATAAACAATCTTTCACGACCTTCACAGGACTTCCACACTGGTGTAAACTGCTCTAACGATCATTTATGGTACTAAAAACAGGGCTGCACGTGCTTCACAGCATGTCCTCTGCGGTATAAATGGAGTTATAGGGTGTTCCCCTTCCATAAACAGGCTTCCACAAGTTTATAAGTCATCCACAGTAGTGAAAACTGCATTCTCCATCTTTACTTGCACTTAAACAGGCCTGCACGTGCTTAACAGCACCTCCTCAGCGGTTAAAACGGTGTTGTAGGGTGTTTTCCCCACATAAACAGGATTGTACGAGCTTCACATGACCACCACATGTGCGAAAACTACTTTCTCGATCAGAACTGGCACATAAACACACTTGCACATGCTTCAAAACACCTCGGCGGTAAAAAAGGCTTCTTTCTCGATCTCTTCTGGCACATAAACAGGACTGCACGTGCTTCACAGCACCACTTCGGCGGTTTAAATTGCGTTGAAGGGTGTTTCCCGCCCATAAACAGGCTTACACAAGCTTTACAGGACTACCAAAGTAGTGAAAACTGATTACTCCATCTTTACTGGCACTTAAACAGGTCCGCTGGTGCTTCACAGCACCTCGAACGGAGTTGTAGTGTGTTTTCTGCACATAAACAGGCTTGAACGAGCTTCACAGGACCTCCCCAGTGGTGATAATTGCTTTCTCGATGAGTATTGGGACATAAACAGACTTGCACATGCTTCAAAACACCGGCTCGGCTGTCAAAACGGCGTTTTAGGGTGTTTGCCGCCCACACACGGGCTTGCACGAGCTTCACAGGAGCTTCACAGTTGTGGAAACTGTTTTCTCGATCTTTTCTGACACTTAAACAGGCCTGCACGTCTTTTACAGCACCTCCTCGGCGGTTGAAATGGCGTTGTAGGGTGTTTCCCACCCAAAAACGGACTTGCACCAGCTTTACAGGACTTCCACTTTAGTGAAAACTGCTTTCTCCATCTTTATTGGCACTAAAACAGGTCTGCTGGAGCTTCACAGCACCTCCTCGGCGGCTAAAACGGAGTTGTAGGGTGTTTTGCGCACATAAACAGGCATGAACGACCTTCACAGGACATCCACAGTGGTGAAAACTGATTTCTTGATATTTTCTGGCACTGAAACAGGCCTATACGTGCTTCACAGCACGACCTCAGCTAATTAAATGGCGTTGTAGGGTGTTTCCCGCAAATAAACAGGCTTGCACCAGCTTTACAGGACTTCCACCGTGGTGAAAATTGCTTTCACGATGAGCATTGGGACATAAACATACTTGCACGTGCTTCAAAATACCTCCTTGGCGGTCAAAACGGCGTTGTAGGGTGTTTCCCGCCAATAAACAGGCATGCACCAGCTTTATAGGACGTCCACTGTAGTGAAAACTGCTTTCTCCATCCTTACTTGCACTTAAACAGGCCTACACCTGATTCACAACACCTTCTCGGCGGTTTAAACGGCGTTGCAGGGTGTTTTGCGCACATAAACAGGCATTAACGACCTTCACAGGACATCCACAGTGGTGAAAACTGATTTCTTGATATTTTCTGGCACTGAAACAGGCCTACACGTGCTTCACAGCACGACCTCAGCGGATTAAATGGCGTTGTAGGGTGTTTCCCGCCAATAAACTGGCTTGCACCAGCTTTACAGGTACTTCCACAGTGGTGAAAATTGCTTTCACGATGAGCATTGGGACATAAACAGACTTGCAGGTGCTTCAAAATACCTCCTTGGTGGTCAAAACGGCGTGGTAGGGTGTTTCCCGCCAATAAACAGGCATGCACCAACTTTATAGGACGTCCACAGTAGTGAAAACTGCTTTCTCCATCTTTACTTCCACTTAAACAGGCCTACACCTGATTCACAACACCTTCTCGGCGGTTTAAACGGCGTTGTAGGGTGTTTGCCGCCAATACACAGGCTTGCACCAGCTTTATAGGTCGTCCACCGTAGTTAAAACTGCTTTCTCGGACTTTTCTGGTACTTAAACATGTCCGCTGGCTTCACAGCACCTCCTCGGCGGCTAAAACGGAGTTGTAGTGTGTTTTCCGCACATAAACAGGCTTGCGCGACCTTCACAGGACCTCCACAGTAGTGAAAACTGCTTTCACGGACTTTTCTGGCACTTAAACAGGTTCGCTGGAGCTTCACAGCACCTCCTCGGCGGCTAAAACGGAGTTGTAGTGTGTTTTCCGCACATAAACAGGCTTGCACGAGCTTCACAGGACCTCCACAATTGTGAAAAGTGCTTTCTCGATCTCTTCTTGCACATACCAGACCTGCACGTGCTTCACAGCACCTCCTTGGCGGTTAAAACAGCGTTGTAGGTTTTTTAAGCGCATAAACAAGCTTGTACGAGCTTCACAGGACTTCCACAGCGGTGAAAACTGCTTTCTTGATAAGCACTGGCACGTAAACAGTTTTCCACATGCTTCATAGCACCTCCTTGGCGGATAAAACGGAGTTGTAGGGTGTTTCCTGCACATAAACAGGCTTGCACGAGCTTGACAGGACCTGCACAGTGGTGAAAACTTCTTTCTCGATCTTTTCTAGCACTTAAATCAGGCCTGCACCTGCTTAACCACATCCTCTGTGATTTACATGCGTTGTAGGGTGTTTCCGGGCAATAAACTGGCTTGCACCAGCTTTACAGTACTTACACAGCAGTGAAAACTGCTTTCTCTATCTTTGCTGACACTTAAACAGGCCTGCACGTGCTTCACAGTACTTCCTCGGCGGCGTTGTGGAATGTTTTCCGCACATAAACTGGCTTGCACGATATTCACAGGACCTCCACAGTGGTGAAAACTGCTTTCTTGATCAGCACTGACACCTAAACAGACCTCCACGTGCTTCGCAGCAACTCCTCTGCGGTTTAAACGGCGTTGTAGGGTGTTTCCAGCCAATGAACAGGCTTTCACCAGCATTACAGGACTTCCACAGCGGTGAAAATTGCTTTCACGATGAACATTGGGACATAAACAGACTTGCACAGGCTCCAAAACACCTCCTCGGCGGTCAAAAGGGCGTTGTAGGGTGTTTCCAGGCAAAAAACGGGCTTGCACCAGCTTTACAGGACCTCCACAGTTGTGAAAACTGGTTTCTTGATCTTTTCTGGCACATGAACAGGCCTTAACGTCTTTCACAGCACCTCCTTGGCGGTTGAAATGGCGTTGTAGGGTGTTTCCCGCCCAAACACGGGCGTGCTACAGCTTTACAGGACTTCCACAGTAGTGAAAACTGCTTTCTCCATTTTTACTGGCACTTCAACAGGCCTGCACGTGCTTCACAGCACCTCTACGGCGGTCAAAACGGCGTTTTAGTGTGTTTCGCGCACATAAAGGCTGTTTTCCGCACGTAATCAGGCTTGCACGACCTTCACAGGACCTGAACAGTGGTGAAAACTGCTTTGTTCATCAGCACTGACACCTAAACAGACCTGGACGTGCTTCACAGCACCTCCTCGGCGGTTAAAACGGCGTTGTAGGGTATTTTCCCCACATAAACAGGCTTGTACGAGCTTCACATGACCTCCACAGGTGAGAAAACTGCTTTCTCGATCAGAACTGGCACATAAACGGACTTGCACATGCGTCAAAACACCTCCTCGGCGGTAAAAACGGCTTTGTAGGATCTTTTACAAAAATGAACAGGCTTACACGACCTTCACAGGATCTCCAGTGGTGAAAACTGCTTTCACAACCTTTTCTGGCACTTAAACAGGCCTGCACGTGCTTAACAGCACCTCCTCGGCGGTTAAAACGGCGTTGTAGGGTGTTTTCCCCATATAAACAAGCTTGTACGAGCTTCACATGACCTCCACATGTGCGAAAACCACTTTCTCGATCTGAACTGGCACATAAACACACTTGCACATGCTTCAAAACACCTCAGCGGTGAAAAAAAAAGCTTCTTTCTCGATCTCTTCAGGCACTTAAACAGGACTGCACGTGCTTCACAGCACCACTTCGGCGGTTTAAATGGCGTTGAAGGGTGTTTCCCGCTCATAAACAGGCTTACACAAGCTTTACAGGACTACCAAAGTAGTGAAAACTGCTTACTCCATCTTTACTGGCACTTAAACAGGTCCACTGGTGCTTCACAGCACCTCGAACGGAGTTGTAGTGTGTTTTCTGCACATAAACAGGCCTGCACGAGCTTCACAGGACCTCCACAGAGGTGATAATTGCTTTGTCGATGAGTATTGGGACATAAACAGACTTGCACATGCTTCAAAACACCTGCTCGGCTGTCAAAACGGCGTTGTAAGGTGTTTGCCGCACATATACAGGCTTCGACGAGCTTCACAGGAGCTCAACAGTTGTGGAAACTGCTTTCTCAATCTTTTCTGGCTCTGAACCTGGCTTGCACGTCTTTCACAGCACCTCCTCGGCGGTTGAAATGGCGTTGCAAGGTGTTTACCGCCCAACAACGTGCTTGCGACAGCTTTACAGGACTTCCACAGTAGTGAAAACTGCTTTCTCCATCTTTACTGGCACCTAAACATGTCTTCTGTTGCTTAACAGCACCTCCTCGGCGGTTAAAACGGAGTTGTAGTGTGTTTTCTGCACAGAAACAGGCATGCACGAGCTTCACAGTAACTCCACTGCGGTGTAAATTGCTTTCTCGATGAGTATTGGGACATAAACAGACTTGCACATGCTTCAAAACACCTGCTAGAAGGTCAAAACGGCGTTGCAGGGTGTTTGCCGCACATATACAGGCTTGCACGAGCTTCACGGGACCTCCACAGTTGTGAAAACTGTTTTCTCGATCTTTTCTGGCACTTAAACAAGCCTGCACGTCTTTCACAGCACGCCCTCAGCGGATTAAATGGCGCTGTAGGGTGTTTTCCGCCAATAAACAGGATTGCACCAGCTTTACAGGACTTCCACAGTGGTGAAAATTCCTTTCACGCTGAGCATTGGGACATAAACGGACTTGAACGTGCTTCAAAATACAACCTTGGCTGTCAAAACGGCGTTGTAGGGTGTTTCCCGCCAAAAATCGGGCTTGCACCAGCTTTACAGGACCTCCACAGTAGTGAAAACTGCTTTCTCCATCTTTACTGGCACTTAAATAGGACTGCACGTGCTTCTCAGAACCTCCTCGGCGGTTGAAACGGCGGTGTAGGGTGTTTGCCGCACATACACAGGCTTGCACTAGCTTCACAGGACCTCCACAGCTGTGAAAACTGCTTTCTTGATCTTTACTGGCACATAAACAGGCCTGAACGTCTTCACAGCACCTCCTCGGCGGTTGAAATGGCGTTGTAGGGTGTTTCCCGCACAAAGACGGGCATGCTACAGCTTTACAGGACTTCCACAGCAGTGAAAACTGCTTTCTCCATCCTTACTGGCACTTAAACAGGCCTGCTGGTGCATCACAGCACCTCCTTCGGCAGCTAAAACGGAGTTGTAGTGTGTTCTCCTCACATAAACAGGCTTGCACGAGCTTCACAAGACCTCCACTGTGGTGTAAATTGCTTTCTCGATGAGTATTGGGACATAAACAGACTTGCACATGCTTCAAAACACCTGCTCGGCGGTCAAAACGGCGCTGTAGGGTGTTTTCCGCACATACACAGGCTTGCACGAGCTTCACAGGAGCTCCAAAGTTGTGGAAACTGCTTTCTCGATCTTTTCTGGCACTTAAACTGGCCTGCACGTCTTTCACAGCACCTTCTCGGCGGTTGAAATGGCGTTGTAGGGCGTTTCCCGCCCAACAACGGACTTGCGCCAGCTTTACAGGAATTCCACAGTAGTGAAAACTGCTTTCTCCATCTTTACTGGCACTTAAACAGGTCTTCTGGTGCTTCACAGCACCTCCTCAGCGGCTAGAGCGGAGTTGTAGTGTGTTTTCCGTACTTAAACAGGCCTGCACGTGCTTCTCAGCACCTCCACGGAAGTCAAAACGGCGTTTTAGGGTGTTTTGCGCACATAAAGGCTGTTTTCCGCACATAAACAGGCTTGCACGACCTTCACAGGACCTCAACAGTGGTGAAAACTGCTTTAAACAGGCCTGCTCCTGATTCACAACACCTTCTCGGCGGTTATAACGGCGTTGTAGGGTGTTTCCCGCCAATAAACAGGCATGCACCAGCTTTATAGGACGTCCACAGTAGTGAAAACTGCTTTCTCCATCTTTACTTGCACTTAAACAAGCCTACACCTGATTCACAACACCTTCTCGGCGGTTTAAACGGCGTTGCAGGGTGTTTTGCGCACATAAACAGGCATGAACGACCTTCACAGGACATCCACAGTGGTGAAAACTGATTTCTTGATATTTTCTGGCACTGAAACAGGCCTACACGTGCTTAACAGCACTTCCTCGGCGGTTAAAAGGGCGTTGTAGGGTGTTTTCCCAACATAAACAGGCTTGTACGAGCTTCACATGACCTCCACAAGTGTTGAAACCGCTTTCTCGAACAGAACTGGCACATAAACAGACTTCCACATGCTTCAAAACACCTCATCGGAAAAAACGGCTTTATAGGGTGTTTTACGAAAATAAACAGGCTTACACGACCTTCACAGGATCTTCACAGTGGGGAACACTGCTTTCTCAATCTTTTCTGGCACTTAAACAGGACTGCACGTGCTTAACAGCACCTCCTCGGCGGTTAAAACGTCATTGTAGGGTGTTTTCCGCACATAAACAGGCTTACACGACCTTCACACGACCTCAACGGTGGTGAAAACTGCTTTCACGATGATTTCTGGCACTAAAAACCGGCCTGCACGTGCTTCACACCATGTCCTCGGCGTATACATGGCGTTATAGGGTGTTGCCCGTCCATAAACGGGCTTGTACCAGCTTTACACGACCTCAACAGTGGTGAAAACTGCATTCTCCACCTTTGCTTGCACTTAAAAAGGCGTGCACGTGCTTCACAGCACCTCCTCGGTAGTTAAAACGTCGTTGTAGGGTGTTTACCGCACACAAACAGGCTTGCACGACCTTCACACGACCTCAACGGTGGTGAAAACTGCTTTCACGATCAGAACTGGCACATAAACACACTTGCACATGCTTCAAAACACCTCGGCGGTAAAATCGGCTTTGTAGGGAGTTTTACGAAGCTAAACAGGCTTGCACCATCTTCACAGGACTGCCTCAATAGTGAAAACTGCTTTCTCGATTTCTTCTGGCACTTAAACAGGAATGCACGTGCTTGACAGCACAACTTCAGCGGTTTAAATGGCGTTGAAGTGTGTTTCGCGCCCATAAACAGGCTTACACCAGCTTTACAGGAGTTCCACAGTAGTGAAAACCGCTTTCTCCATCTTTACTGGCACTTAAACAGGTCTGCTGGTGCTTCACAGCACCTCCTCGGCAGCTAAAACGGAGTTGTAGTGTGTTTTCCGCATGCACATAAACAGGCTTACACGGGATTCACAGGACCTCCACAGTGGTGAAAATTGCTTTCTCAATGAGTATTGGGACATAAACCAGACTTGAATATGCTTCAAATCACCTGCTCTGCGGTCAAAACGGCGGTGTAGGGTGTTTGCCGCACATACACAGGCTTGCACGAGCTTCACAGGACCTCCACAATTATGAAAACTGCTTTCTCGATCTTTTCTGGCGCTTAAACAGGCCTGCACGTCTTTCACAGCACCTCCTCGGCGGCTGAAATGGCGTTGAATGGTGATTCCGGCGCAAAAACGGACTTGCACCAGCTTTACAGGACTTCCACAGTAGTGAAAACTGATTTCTCCATCTTTACTGGCACTTAAACAGGTCAGCTGGAGCTTCACAGCACCTCCTCGGCGGCTAAAACGAAGTTGTAAGGTGTTTTACGAACATAAACAGGCATGAACGACCTTCACAGGACCTCCACAGTGGTGAAAACTGTTTTCATGATCTTTGCTGGCACTGAAACAGGCCTACACGAGCATCACAGCACACCCTCAGCGGATTAAATGGCGTTGTAGGGTGTTGCCCTTCCATAAACACGCTTGCACCAGCTTTACACGACCTCAACAGTGGTGAAAACTGCATTCTCCACCTTTACTTGCACTTAAAAATTAAGGCCTGCACGTGCTTCACAGCACCTCCTCGGCGGTTAAAACGTAGATGTAGGGTGTTTTCCACACATAATCAGGCTTGCACGACCTTCACATGACCTCAACGGTGGTGTAAACTGCATTCACGATCATTTCTGGCTCTAAAAACCGGCCTGCACGTACTTCACAACACGTCCTCGGCGTATACATGGCGTTATAGGGTGTTGCCCGTCCATAATCAGGCTTTCACCAGCTTCACACGACCTCAACAGTGGTGAAAACTGCATTCTCCACCATTATTTGCGCTTAAAAAGGCCTGCACGTGCTTCACAGCAACTCCTCGGTGGTTAAAACGGCGTTGTAGGGTGTTTCCGATCATAAACAAGCCTGCACGACCTTCACAGGACCTCCACAGTGGTGTAAACTGCTTTAACGATTATTTCTAGTACTAAAAACAGGCCTGAACGTGCTTCACAGCATGTCCTCGGCGGTATAAATGGAGTTATAGGGTGTTCACCGTCCAGAAACAGGCTTGCACCAGTTTACAGGACATCCACAGTATTAAAATCTGCATTCTCAATCTTTACTTGCACTTAAATAGGTCTGCTGGAGCTCCACAGCAATTCCTCGGCGGCTAAAACGGAGTTGTAGGCTGTTTTACGAACATAAACAGGCATGAACGACTTTCACAGGACTTCCACAGTGGTGAAAATCGATTTCTTGATCTTTTCTGGCACTGAAACAGGCCTCCACGTGCTTCACAGCACGCCCTCAGCGGATTAAATGGCGTTGTAGGGTGTTTCCCGCCAATAAACAGGCTTGCACCAGCTTTACAGGTACTTCCACAGTGGTGAAAATTGCTTTCACGATGAGCATTGGGACATAAACAGACTTGCACGTGCTTCAAAATACCTCCTCGGCGGTCAAAACGGCGTTGTAGGGTGTTTTACGCACAAAAACTGGCTTGCACGACCTTCAAAGAACTTCCACAATGATGAAAACAGTTTTCTCGATTTCTTCTGGCACTTAAACAGCACTGCACGTGCTTCACAGCACCACTTCGGCGGTTTAAATGGCGTTGAAGGGTGTTTCGCGCCCATAAACAGGCTTACACCAGCTTTACAGGACTTCCACAGTAGTGGAAACTGCTTTCTCCATCTTTACCGGCACTTAAACAGGCCTGCACCTGATACACAACACCTTCTCGGCGGTTAAAACGGCGTTATAGTGTGTTTCCCGCCAACAAACAGGCATGCACCGGCTTTATAGGACGTCCACAGTAGTGAAACCTTCTTTCACCATCTTTACTGGCACTTAAACAGGCCTACACGTGCTTGACAGCACCTCCTCCGAGGTTAAAAGGGCGTTGTAGGGTGTTTTCCCCACATAAACAGTCTTGTACGAGCTTCACATGACCTCCACAAGTGTTAATACCGCTTTCTCGATCAGAACTGGCACATAAACAGACTTGCACATGCTTCAAAACACCTCCTCGTCGGTAAAAACGGCTTTGTAGGGTGTTTTACGCAAATAAACAGGTTTACATGACCTTCACAGGATCTCCACAGTGGTGAAAACTGCGTTCTCAATCTTTTCTGGCACTTAAACAGGCCTGCACGTGCATAACAGCACCTCGGCGGTTAAAACGTCATTGTAGGGTGTTTTCCGCACATAAACAGGCTTGCACGACCTTCACACGACCTCAACGGTGGTGAAAACTGCTTTCACGATCATTTCTGGCACTAAAAACCGGCCTGCACGTGCTTCACAACCCTTCCTGGGCGTACGCATGGCGTTATAGGGTGTTGCCCGTCCATAAACAGGCTTGCACCAACTTTACACGACCTCAACAGTGGTGTAAACTGCATTCTCCACCTTTGCTTGAACTTAAACAGGCCTGCACGTGCTTAATAGCACTTCCCCGGCGGTTAAAACGGCGTTGTAGGGTGTTTTCCACACATAAACAGGCTTGTACGAGCTTCACATAACCTCCACATGTGCGAAAACTGCTTTCTCGATCAGAACTGGCACATAAACACACTTGCACATGCTTCAAAACACCTCGGCGATAAAAAAGGAATCTTTCTCGATTTCTTCTGGCACTTAAACAGGACTGCACGTGCTTCACAGCACCACTTCGGCGGTTTAAATTGCGTTGAAGGGTGTTTCCCGCTCACAAACAGGCTTACACAAGCTTTACAGGACTAACAAAGTAGTGAAAACTGCTTACTCCATCTTTACTGGCACTTAAACAGGTCCGCTGGTGCTTCACAGCACCTCGAACGGAGTTGTAGTGTGTTTTCTGCACATAAACAGGCTTGCACGAGCTTCACAGGACCTCCACAGTGGTGAAAATTGCTTTCTCGATGAGTATTGGGACATAAACAGACTTGCACATGCTTCAAAACACCTGCTCAGCGGTCAAAACGGCGTTGTAGGGTGTTTGCCGCACATACACAGGCTTGCACGAACTTCACAGGAGCTCCACAGTTGTGGAAACTGCTTTCTCGATCTTTTCTGGCATTTAAACAGGCCTGCACGTCTTTCACAGCACTTCCTCGGCTGCTGAAACGGCGTTGTGGGGTGTTTCCCGCCCAAAAACGCGCTTGCGCCTGCTTTGCAGGACTTCACAGTAGTGAAAACTGCTTTCTCCATCTTTACTGGCACTTAAACAGGTCTGCTGGAGCTTCACAGCACCTCCTCGGCTGCTCAAACGGAGATGTAGGGTATTTTACGCACATAAACATGCATGAAGGACCTTCACAGGACCTCCAGTGGTGAAAACTGATTTCTTGATATTTTCTGGCACTGAAACAGGCCTACACGTACTTCACAGCATGCCTTCAGCTAATTAAATGGCGTTGTAGGGTGTTCCCTGCCAATAAACAGGCTTGCACCAGCTTTACAGGACTTCCACAGTGGTGAAAATTGCTTTCACGATAAGCATTGGGACATAAACAGACTTGCACGAGCTTCAAAATACCTCCTCGGTGGTCAAAACGGCGTTGTAGGGTGTTTTCCGCACAAAAACAGGCTTGCACGACCTTCAAAGAACTTCCACAATGGTGAAAACTGCTTTCTCGATTTCTTCTGGCACTTAAACAGCACTGCACGTGCTTCACAGCACCACTTCTGCGGTTTAAATGGCGTTGAAGGGTGTTTCGCGCCCATAAACAGGCTCCTCAAAGCAAACCTTAGGCGGGGAGTGGTCCCGCCCTTTCTGTAGTAGGCCACGGGTCGGGAGTTCAAAGGGACCGAAACCCGTGGCCATGCGAGGACCGGAAAGGGTACTCCCCTGAAGACCAGTATTTTTTGAGCATATCTCCCAAAAACAGTAACTAACCGCCCCATCCATTTAAGTCATAAATACCACACCCATTTAAGCCATAAAATGCCCCACCCATTTAAGCCATAAATGCCCCACCCACCCATTTAAGCCATAAAATGCCCCATCCATCTAAGCCATAAATGCCCCATCCCCATCTCCCTTTATGTTTTAACTTCACACTTTATGTATGTGTGAAATTTTGAACATCGATGTGCCAGCGGTGTTGGTGCTCCCCCACTCGACATACAACTCCCACCAATAAACAGGCTTACACCAGCTTTACAGGACTTCCACAGTAGTGGAAACTGCTTTCTCCATCTTTACTTCCACTTAAACAGGCCTGCACATGATTCACAACACCTTCTCGGCGGTTAAAACCGCGTTGTAGGGTGTTTCCGCCAATAAACTGGCATGCACCAGCTTTAGAGGACGTCCACAGTAGTGAAAACTGCTTTCTCGGTCTTTTCTGGCACTTAAACAGGTCCGCTGGTGCTTCACAGCACCTCCTCGGCGGCTAAAACGGAGTGTTAGTGTGTTTTCCGCACATAAACAGGCTTGCACGAGCTTCACAGGACCTCCACAGTGTTGTAAATTGTTTTCTCCATGAGTATTGGGACATAAACAGACTTGAACATGCTTCAAAACACCTGCTCGGCGGTCAAAACGGCGTTGTAGGGTGTTTGCCGCACATAAACAGGCTTGCACGAGCTTCACAGGAACTACACAGTTGTGTAAAGTGCTTTCTCGATCATTTCTGGCACTTAAACAGTCCCGCACGTTTTTCAGAGCACCTCCTCGGCGGTTGAAATGGCGTTGTAGGGTGTTTCCCGCCCATAAATGGGCATGCTCCAGCTTTACAGGACTTCACAGTAGTGAAAACTGCTTTCTCCATCTTCACTGGCACTTAAACAGGCCTGCACGTGCTTAACAGCACCTCTTCGGCGGTCAAAACGGTGTTTGAGGTTGTTTTCCGCACATAAACAGGCTTGCACGACCTTCACAGGACCTCAACAGTGGTGAAAACTGCTTTCACGATCATTTCTTGCACATACCAGGCCTGCACGTGCTTCACAGCACCTCCTCGGCGGTTAAAACAGCGTTGTAGGTTTTTCAAGCGCATAAACAAGCTTGTACGAGCTTCACAGGACTTCCACAGTGGTGAAAACTGCTTTCTTGATGTAGTGAAAACTGCTTTCTCCACCTTTATTGGCACCTAAACAGGACTGCACGTGCTTCACAGCACCTCCTCGGTGGTTAAAACGGCGTTGAAGTGTGTTTCCGCCCATAAACAGGCTTGCACGAGCTTCACAGGATCACCACACAGGTGAAAACTACTTTCTCGATCTGTACTGGCTCATAAACAGACTTGCACGTGCTTCACAGCACATTCTCTCCGGTATAAATGGCGTTGGAGGGTGTTTCCCGCCCATAAACAGGCTTGCACGAGCTTCACAGGACCACCACGATGGTGAAACCTTCTTTCTCGATCAGTACTGGCACATAAGCAGACTTGCACGTGCTTCACATCATCTCCTCGGCGGTTTAAATGGCGTTGTAGGGTGTTTCCCGCCCATAAACAGGCTTGCATGAGCTTCACAGGACCACCACACTGGTGAAACCTTCTTTCTCGATAAGTACTGGCACATAAGCAGACTTGCACGTGCTTCACAGCACCTCCTCGGCGGTTTAAATGTCGTTGTAGGGTGTTTCCCGCCCATAAACAGGCTTGCACCAGCTTTACAGGACTTCCACGGTAGTGAAAACTGTTTTCTCCACCTTTACTGGCACTTAAACAGGACTACACGTGCTTCACAGCACCTCGGTGGTTAAAACGAAGTTGAAGTGTGTTTCCGCACATAAACAGGCTCGAACGAGTTTCACAGGACCTCCACAGTGGTGAAAACTGCCTTCTTGATCACTGCTGGCACATAAACAGACCAGCGCGTACCTCATAGCGCCACCTTAGAGGTCAAAACGGCGTTGTAGGAAGTTTCCCGCACATAAACAGGCTTGCACGATCTTCACTGGACCTCCACAGTGGTGAAAACTACTTTCTCGATCCTTTCAGGTACTTAAACAGGCTTGCACGTGCTTACCAGCACCTCCTCGGCCGTTTTAAATGGCGTTGTAGGGTATCTCCCGCCTATAAAACAGGTTTGCACAAGCTTTACAGGTCTTCCACTGTAGTGAAAACTTCTTTCTCCATCATTACTGTAACTTAAACAGGCCTGCACGTACTTCACACCACCTCCTCGGCGGTTGAAACGGCCCTGCAAGGCGTTTTCCGCACATAAACAGGCTTGCACGAGCTTCACAAGACTTCCACAGTAGTGAAAACTGCTTTCTCCATCTTTACTCTCACTTAAACAGGCCTGCACGTGCTTCACAGCGCTTCCTCGGTGGTTTAAATGGCGTTGTAGGGTGTTTCCGCACATAAAAAGGCTTGCACGAGCTTCACAGGACCTCCACAGTGGTGAAAACTACTTTCTCGATCCTTTCAGATACTTAAACAAGCTTGCACGTGCTTCACAGCACCTCCTCGGCCGTTTTAAATGGCGTTGTAGAGTGTTTCACGCCCACGAACGGGACTACACCAGCTTTACAGGACTTCCACAGTAGTGTAAACTGCTTTCTCCATCTTTACTCTCACTTAAACAGGCCTGCACGTGCTTCACAGCACTTCTTCGGCGGTTTAAATGGCGTTGTAGTGTATTTCCCGCCAATAAACAGGCTTGTACCAGATTTATAGGAGTTCCACAGTAGTTATAACTGCTTTCTCCATCATTACTGGCACTTAAACAGGTCTGCACGTGCTTCACAGAACCTCCTCGGCGGTTGAAACGGCGTTGTAGGGTGTTTTCCGCACATAAACAGGGTTGCACGAGCTTCACAGGACCTCCACAGTGGTGAAAACTGCTTTCTTGATCAGTACTGTCACATAAACAGACTTGCACATGCCTCACAGCACCTTGTGAGCGAAATAAACGGGGTTGTAGGGAGTTTCACGCACAAAAACAGGCTTGCACGAGCTTCACAGGAGTCCAACAGTGGTGAAAACTGCTTTCTTGATCAGTACTGGCATATAAACAGACTTGCACATGCCTTGTGAGCGGTAAAAACGGCGTTGTAGGGAGTTTTCTGCACAGTGGTGTAAACTGCTCTCTCCGTCTTTACTGGCACTTAAACAGGCCTGCACGTGCTTCACAGCACCTCCTCGGAGGTCAAAACGGCGTTAATGAATGTTTTACGCACATAAAAAGGCTTGCACGAGCTTCACAGGACCTTCACAGTGGTGAAAACTACTTTCTCGATTCTTTCAGGTACTTAAACAGGCTTGCACAGGCTTCACAGCACCTCCTAGGTGGTTTAAATGCCGTTGTAGGGTGTTTCCCGAATACGAACAGGCCTGCACCAGATTTACAGGACATCCACAGTAGTGAAAACTGCTTTCTCCATCTTTACTGTAACTTAAACAGGCCTTCACGTGCTTCATGGATGTTTTCCGCACAGAAACAGGCTTGCACGAGATTCACAGGACTTCCACAGTGGTGAAAACCGCTTCTTGATCAGTGCTGGCACATAAACAGACTTGAACATGGCTGATAGCACCTTGTGTGCGGTAAAAACGGGGTTGTAGGGAGTTTCTCCTACATAAACAGGCTTGCACGAGCTTCACAGGACCTCCACAGTAGTGCAAACTGCTTTCTCCACCTTTACTGGCACTTAAACAGGCCTGCACGTGCTTCACAGCACCTACTTGGCGGTTAAAACTGCGTTGTGGTGTGTTTCCGCACATAAACAGGGTTGCAATAGCTTCACAGAACCTCCACAGTGGTGAAAACTACTTAATCCATCTTTACAGCCACTTAAACCGGCCTGCACGTGCTTAACAGCACCTCCTCGGCGGTCAAAACGGCGTTAAAGGACGTTTTCCACATATAAACAGGCTTGTACGAGCTTCACAGGACTCCAACAGTGGTGCAAAGTGCTTTTTAGATCAGTATTGGAGCATAAACAGACATGCACCTGCCCTATAGCACCTTGTGAGCGGTAAAAACGGCGTTGTAGGGAGTTTCCCCCACATAAACAGGCTTGCACGAGCTTCACAGGACCTCTGCTTTCTCCCCCTTTACTGGCACTTAAATAGGCCTACACGTGCTTCACAGCATCTACTCGGCGGTTAAAACGGTGTTGTGGTGTGTTTCCGCACATAAACAGGGTTGCAATAGCTTCACAGGACCTCCACAGTGGTGAAAACTGCTTTCTCCATTTTTACTGGAACTTAAAAAGGCCTGCACGTGCTTCACAGCAACCCTTAAGCGGTGTAAATGCCGTTGTAAGGTGTTTCCCGCCCATAAACAGGACTTGCATCAGCTTTATAGGACTTCCACAGTAGTGAAAACTGCTTTCCTCATCTTCACTGGCACTTAAACTGCTCAGCACGTGCTTCACAGCACCCCCTCGACGGTCAAATCGGCGTTGTAGGGAGTTTCCCGCTCATAAACAGGCTTGCACGAGCTTCACAGGACCTCCAAACTGGTGAAAACTGCATAATCCATCTTTACTGGTACTTAAACAGGCCTGCACGTGCTTCAGACCATTCCCACGGCGGCTAAAATGCCGTTGTAGGGTGTTTCCCGCCCATACACAGGCTTGCACCAGATTTACAGAACTTCCACATTGGTAAAAACTGATTTCTCGATCTTCTATGGCACTTAAACAGGCCTGCACGTGCTTCACAGCACCTCCTCGGCCGTTTAAATGGCGTTGTAGGGTGTTTCCCGCCCACGAACAGGCCTGCACCAGATTTACTGGACATCCACAGTAGTGAAAACTGCTTTCTCCATCTTTACTGGCACTTCAACAGGCCTGCACGTGCTTACCAGCACCTCCTCGACCGGTTAAAACGGCGTTGTAGGGTGTTTTCAACACATAGACAGGATTGCACGAGCTTCACAGGACCTCCACAGTGGTGTAAACTCCTTTCTTGATCAGAGCTGGCACATAAAACCGAGTTGCACATGCTTCATAGCACCACCTCGGCGGTCAAAACGGCGTTGTAGGGTGTTTTCCGCATATAAACAGGCTTGCACGAGCTTCACAGGATCTCCACAGCGGTGAAAACTGCTTTATCCATCTTTACTGGAGCTTAAAAAGGCCCGCACGTGCTTCACAGCACCTCCTCGGCGGTTAAAACGGCGTCGAAGTGTGTTTCCGCACAGAAACAGGCTTGCACGAGCTTCAAAGGACCCCCACAGTGGTGAAAACTGCTTTATCCATCTTTACTGGCACTTAAACAGGCAAGCACGTGCTTTACAGCACCTCCTTGGCGGTTGAAAAGGCGTTGTAGGGTTTTTTACGCAAATAAACAGGCTTGCATGAGCTTCACAGGAACTCCACTGTGGTGAATACTGCTTTCTTGATCAGTACTGGGACATAAACAGACCTGTACATGCCACATTGCACCTCGTCAGCGGTAAAAACGGCGTCGTAGGGAGTTTCCCGCCAATAAACAGACTTGCACCAGCTTTACAGGACTTCCACAGGAGTGAAAACTGCTTTCTTCATCTTCACTGGCACTTAAACTGGTCTGCACGTGCTTCACAGCACCTCCTCGGCGGTCAAAACGGCATTGTAGGGAGTTTCCCGCTCATAAACAGGCTTGCACGAGCTTCACAGGACCACCAAAGTGGTGAAAACTGCTTTATCCATCTTTACTGGTACTTAAACAGGCCTGCACGTGCTTCAGACCATTCCCACGGCAGCTAAAATGCCGTTCTAGGGTGTTTCCCGCCCATACACAGGCTTGCACCAGATTTACAGAACTTCCACAGTGGTAAAAAGTGATTTCTCGATCTTCTATGGCACTTAAACAGGCCTGCACGTGCTTCACAGCACCTTCTCGGCGGTTAAAACGGCGTTGAAGGATGTTTTCAACACAGACAGGATTGCACGTGCTTCACAGGACCTCTACAGTGGTGTAAACTGCTTTCTCGATCAGTACTGGCCATAAACAGACTTGCACATGCCTCATAACACTTCCACCGCGATTGAAACGGCGTTGTAGGGTGTTTTCCGCACATAAACAGGCTTGCACTAGCTTCTCAAGACCTCCACAGTGGTGATAACTGCTTTCTCGATCAGTACTGGCGATAAACAGACCTTCACATGCCTCATAACACCTCCACCGCGATTAAAATGGCGTTGTAGCGTGTTTCCCGCACATAAACAGGATTGCACGAGCTTCATAGGACCCCCACAGTGGCAAAAATTGCTTTCTCGATCAGTACTGGCATATAAACATACTTGTACATGCCTCATAACACCTCCACCGCGATTAAAATGGCGTTGTACTGTGTTTCCAGCAATTAAACAGCCTTGCACGAGCTTCACAGGACCACCACACTGGTGAAAACTTCTTTCTCGATCAGTACTGGCACATAAACAGACTTGCACATGCCTGCTAACACCTTCACCGCGATTAAAATGGCGTTGTAGGGAGTTTCCTGCTCATCAACAGGCTTGCACGAGCTTCACAGGAACTACACAGTGGTGAAAACTGATTTATCGATCAGTACTGGCACATAAACAGATTTGCACATGCCTCCTAATACCTTCACCGCGATTAAAATGGTGTTGTAGGGTGTTTCCAGCAATTAAACAGGCTTGCACGAGCTTCACAGGACCACCACACAGGTGAAAACTTCTTTCTCGATCAGTACTGGTACATAAACAGACTTGCACGTGCTTCACAGCACCTCCTCGGCGGTTTAAATGGCGTTGTAGGGTGTTTCCCGCCCGTAAACAGGTTTGCACCAGCTTTACAGGAATTCCACAGAGGTAAAAACTGATTTCTCGATCTTCTATGGCACTTAAACAGGCCTGCACGTGCTTCACAGCACCTCCTCGGCCGTTTTAAAGGGCGTTGTAGGGTTTTTCCCGCCCACGAACAGGCCTGCACCAGCTTCACAGGACTTCAACAGTAGTGAAAACTGCTTTGTCCATCTTTTCTGGCACTTCAACAGGCCTGCACGTGCTTCACAGCACCTCCTCGGCCGTTAAAAAGGCGTTGTAGGGTGTTTTCAACACATAGACAGGCTTGCACGAGCTTCACAGGACCTCCACAGTGGTGAAAACTGCTTTCTTGATCAGTGCTGGCACATAAACAGATATGCACATGCTTCACAGCACCTCCTCGGCGGTCAAAACGACGTTGTAGGGTGTTTTTCGCACATAAACAGGCTTGCACGAGCTTCACAGGACTTCCACAGTGATGAAAACTGCTTTCTCGATCTTTTCTGGCACTTAAGCAGGCCTGCACGTGTTCCACATTACCCATAAATAGGCTTGCACCAGCGTTACAGGACATCGACCGCAGCGAAAACTCCTTTCTCCATCTTTACTGACTTAAACAAGCGTGCAGGTGCTTCACAGCACCACCTCGGCGGTTAAAACGGCGTTGCAGGGTGTTTTCCGCATATAAACAGGCTTGCACGAGCTTCACAGGATCTCCACAGTGGTGAAAACCGCTTTCTCCACCTTTACTGGCACTTAAACAGGACTGCACGTGCTTCATAGCACCCCCTCGGCGGTTAAAACGGCGTTGAAGTGTGTTTCCGCACATAAACATGATTGCACAAGCTTCACAGGACCTCCACAGTGGTGAAAGCTGCTTTATCCATCTGTATACTGGAACTTAAAAAGGCCTGCACGTGCTTCCCAGCAACCCCTAGGCGGTTTAAATGCCGTTCTAATGTGTTTCCCGCCCATAAAGAGGACTTGCACCTTTACAAGACTTCCACAGTAGTGAAAACTGCTTTCTTCATTTTTACTGGCACTTAAATAGGCAAGCACGTGCTTCACAGCACCTCCTGGCGGTTGAAAAGGTGTTGTAGTAGCCTCGTTCCCAGGCCCGCGCCCAGCTTCCCGTCGCTTGCAGTACGGTTAAGCGGGAGAGGGCCTGGTACATTTTCTCACGTGAGTGACGTCACGGGTAGAAAGGCGGTAGAAAGACTTTAATTGAACGTGGGCGAGCACGACTAAATTGCTCACTGATTGCTGGTGTGTGTCTTCACTGTTTTGGCTTGGTAAAACTCTCTGTCCTCCCGACTGTCTCGTGAATAGCGACATAAAAGCGCCTTCGTGCGCTGCTATCTTTCGACTCGGAATAGTCGCGCTTCAGTGCGTGCATGCGAGCGAAGTTTTTTGTGGTTTACATGACGTTCGCATAATTTGCCCTGTCCGTGACGTCACTCACGTGAGGAAATGTACCAGGCCCTCTCCCGCTTAACCGTACTGCAAGCGACGGGAAGCTGGGCGCGGGCCTGGGAACGAGGCTAGTGTTGTAGGGTGTTTTTCGCACATAAACAGGCTTGCATGAGCTTCACAGGACACCTCCACAGTGGTGAAGACTGCTTTCTTGATCAATACTGGCAGTTAAACAGGCCTGCACGTGCTTCACAGCACCTCCTCGGCGTTTAAAACGGCTTTGTAGGGTGATTTCAGGACATACACAGGCTAACACGAGCTTCAGAGGACCTCCACACTGGTGAAATCTGTTTTCTCGATTTTTCTGGCACTTAAACAGGCCTGCACGTGCTTCACAGCACCTCCTCGGCGGTTAAAACGGCGTTGAAGGGTGTTTTTCGCACATAAACAGGGTTGCACGAGCTTCACAGGACCTCCAAAGTGGTGAAAAACTGCTTTATCCATCTTTACTGGTACTTAAACAGGCCTGCACGTGCTTCAGAGCACTTTCTCGGCGTCTTAGATGCTGTTGTAGGGTGTTTCCCGCTCTTACACAGGCTTGCACCAGATTTACAGAACTTCCACAGTAGTGAAAACGGCTTTCTCCATATTTACTGTAACTTAAACAGACCTGCACGTGCTTCAGAGCACCTCCTCGGTTGTTGAAACGGCGTTGTAGGATGTTTCCCGCACAGAAACAGGCTTGCACGAGCTTCACAGGACTTCCACAGTGGTGAAAACTGCTTTCTCGATCTTTTCTGGCACTTAACCAGGCCTGCACGTGTTTCACATTACCCATAAATAGGCCTGCACCAGCGTTACAGGACATCGACCTTAGCGAAAACTCCTTTCTCCATCTTGACTGGCACTTAAACAGGCGTGCAGGTGCTTCACAGCACCACCTCGGCGTTTAAAACGGCGTTGCAGGGTGTTTTCCGCATATAAACAGGCTTGCACGAGCTTCACAGGACCACCACACTGGTGAAAACTGCTTTCTCGATCAGTACTGGTACAGAAACAGACTTGCACATGCTTAATAGCACCTCCTCGGCGGTTTAAATGGCGCTGTAGGGTATTTACCGCCCACAAACTGGCTTGCACCAGATTTACTGGTCTTCCACAGTAGTGAAAACTGCTTTCTCCACCTTTTGCTGGCACTTAAACAGAACTGCACGTGCTTCACAGCACCTCCTCGGCGGTTAAAACGGCGTTGAAGCGTGTTTCCGTACATAAACAGGCTTGCACGAGTTTCACAGGACCTCCACAGAGGTGAAAACTGCTTTATCCATCTTTACTGGAACTTAAAAAGGCCTGTACGTGCTTCACAGCAACCCCTAGGCGGTTGAAATGCCGTTGTGATGTGTTTCCCGCCCATACCCAGGACTTGCACCTTTACAGGACTTCCACAGTAGTGAAACTGCTTTCTTCATTTTTACTGGCACTTAAACAGGACTGCACGTGCTTCACAGCACCTCCTCGGCGGTTGAAACGTCGTTGTAGGATGCATTCTTCACATAAACAGGGTTGCACGAGCTTCACAGGACCTACACAGTGGTGAAAAATGCTTTCTTGATCAGTGCTGTCACATAAACAGACTTGTGCATGCCTCATAGCACCTTGTGAGCCGTAAAAACGGCGTCGTAGCGAGTTTCTCGCCCATAAACAGGCTTGCACCAGCATTACAGGACTTCTACAGTAATGAAAACTGCTTTCTTCATCTTTACTGGCACTTAAACAGGCCACACGTGCTTCACAGCACCTCGGCGGTTGAAACGGCGTTGTAGGATGCGTTCTTCACATAAAGAGGGTTGCACGAGCTTCACAGGACCTCCACAGTGGTGAAAATCGCTTTCCTGATCAGTACTAGCACATAAACAGACTTCCTCATGCCGCATAGCACCTCCTCAGCGGTCAAAACGGCGTTGGAGGGTGTTTCCCGCCCATAAACAGGCTTGCACCAGCTTTACAGGAATTCCACAGTAGTGAAAACTGCTTTCTCCATCTTTGCTGGCACTTCAACAGGCCTGCACGTGCTTCCCAGCACCTCCTCGGCCGTTAAAACGGCGTTGTAAGGTAATTTCAACACATAGAAAGGCTTGCACGAGCTTCACAGGGCCTCCATAGTGGTGAAAACTGTTTTTTTGATTGGTGCTGACTCATAAACAGACTTGCACATGCTTCATAGCACCTCCTCGGCGGTGAAAACGGAGTTGTAGGGTGTTTTCCTCACATAAACAGGCTTGCACGAGCTTCGCAGGACCTCTACAGTGTTGAAAACTGCTTTCTGGACCACTGCTGGCACATAAACAGACTTGCAGATACCTCATAGCACCATCTTAGAGGTCAAAACGACGTTGTTGGAAGTTTCTCGCACATAAACAGGATTGCACGAGCTTCACAGGACCTACACAGTGATGAAAACTGCTTTATCCATCTTTACTGGCACTTCAACAGGTCTGCACGTGCTTCCCAGCACCTCCTCGGCCGTTAAAACGGCGTTGTAGGGTGTTTTCAACACATAGAAAGGCTTGCACGAGCTTCACAGGACCTCCACTGTGGTGAAAACTGCTTTCTCGATCAGTACTGGCACATAAACAGACCTTCACATGCCTCATAACTCCTTCACCGCGATTAAAATGGTGTTGTAGGGTGTTTCCCGCACACAAACAGGATTGCACGAGCTTCACAGGGCCTCCACAGTGGTAAAACTTGCTTTCTCCGATCAGTACTGGCACATAAACAGACTTGCACATGATTCACAACACCTCAACCGTGATTAAAATGGCGTTGTAGGGTGTTTCCCGCAATTAAACAGGCTTTCACGAGCTTCACAGGGCCTCCACCGTGTTGAAAACTGCTTTCTCGATGAGTACTGGCACATAAACAGAATTGCACATACGCCATAACACCTCCACCGCGATTAAAACAGCGTTGTAGGGTGTTTCCCCCAAATAAAAAGGTTTGCATGAGCTTCACAGGACCTCTACACTGGTGAAAACTTCGTTCTCGATCAGTACTGGCTCATAAACAGACTTGCACATGCCTCATAGCACCTACTCAGAGGTAAAAACCGCGTTGTAGGGTGTTTCCCGCCCATAAGCAGGCGTACACGAGCTTTACAGGACTTCCACAGTAGTGAAAACTGCGTTCTCCATCTATGCTGGCACTTAAACAGGCTTGCACGTGCTTCACAGCACCTCCTCGGCAGTTAAAACGGCGTTGAAGGGTGTTTTCCGCACATAAACAGGCTTGCACGAGCTTCACAGGACCTCCACAGTGGTGAAAACTGCTTTCTCGATCAGTACTGGCCTTTCTCGATCCTTTCAGGTACTTAAACAGGCTTGAACGTGCTTCACAGCACCTCCTCGGCCGTTTTAAATGGCGTTGTAGAGTGTTTCCCGCCCACGAACGGGACTACACCAGCTTTACAGGACTTCCACAGTAGTGTAAACTGCTTTCTCCATCTTTACTCTCACTTAAACAGGCCTGCATGTGCTTCACAGCACTTCCTCGGCGGTTTAAATGGCGTTGTAGTGTATTTCCCGCCAATAAACAGGCTTGTACCAGATTTACAGGAGTTTCACAGTAGTTATAACTGCTTTCTCCATCTTTACTGGCACTTAAACAGGCCTGCACGTTCCTCCTCGGCGGTTGAAACGGCGTTGTAGTGTGTTTTCCGCACATAAACATGGTTGCACGAGCTTCACAGGACCTCCACAGTGGTGAAAACTGCTTTCTTGATCAGTACTGTCACATAAACAGACTTGCACATGCCTCACAGCACCTTGTGAGCGAAATAAACGGGGTTGTAGGGAGTTTCACGCACAAAAACAGGCTTGCACGAGCTTCACAGGACTCCAACAGTGGTGAAAACTGCTTTCTTGATCAGTACTGGCATATAAACAGACTTGCACATGCCTTGTGAGCGGTAAAAACGGCGTTGTAGGGAGTTTTCTGCACAGTGGTGTAAACTGCTCTCTCCGTCTTTACTGGCACTTAAACAGCTCTTTGCACGCGAAGTGCAGATTTATATGCATACGTGATTAATTTAGCCTACGCGAAGTGCACATAAATCTGCACGGGATCTTGGGAAAAGCAGAACCGCACAATAGTAAAGCCAAACAAGAAGTTAGGGTAAATCCCTGTCTATTGAGTAGTAATAAGTCTAGGCCACACCTTTTGCACTTACGTTGATCTCATAAAAGGTAGGAAGGGGCGGTGCTAGTTCGTGAGTGATCGTGAATTTGACCAAGGGCTGTTAAACACGAAGCTTTCTCTTCAACACGGGGAGCAAACGGCCTCCAGTTTTCACTCAAGGTTGGAGTACTACCTTTAGATAACTTGGAAATCGGCTGAATCTGTCAAGGCTGTAGGTGACAAGTGAGAAAATCGGCGCCGTTTCGAATCGCTGGTCAGCTACGATGTAAAGCCGCAGATAATGGCTTCAAACAAGTACAAATTGCTTACCTAGCACTGATCAGCTATTTAGATAAACTAGTCCAGCCTAGTTACACGCTGTCTATGCAAATCAGCCCACTGGGACTGCCCAGGGCCGTGCTAGGCAACGCTTGCCACTTTGACCTCAGACTGATAACATTAATTTCCGCGTTAATAAACAGTAATGTACAAACCATTTCCGCGTGCAAAGAGTTAAACAGGCCTGCACGTGCTTCACAGCACCTCCTCGGAGGTCAAAACGGCGTTAATGAATGTTTTACGCACATAAAAAGGCTTGCACGAGCTTCACAGGACCTTCACAGTGGTGAAGACTACTTTCTCGATTCTTTCAGGTACTTAAACAGGGTTGTACGTGCTTCGCAGCACTTCCTAGGCGGTTTAAATGCCGTTGTAGGGTGCTTCCCGCCCGTAAACAGGCTTGCACCAGATTCACATGACTTCCACAGCAGTGAAAGCTTCATTCCCCATCTTTACTGGCACTTAAATAGGCCTGCACGTGCTTCACAGCACCTCCTCGGCGGTTGAAACGGCGTTGTAGGGTGTTTTCCGCACATAAACAGGCTTGCACGAGCTTCACAGGACTTCGACAGGGGTGAAAACTGTTTTCCTGATCAGTACTGGCACATAAACAGACTTCCACATGCCTCATAGCACCTCCTCAACGGTCAAAACGGCGTTGGAGGGTGCTTCCCGCCCATAAACAGGCTTGCACCAGCATTACAGGACTTCCACAGTAGTGAAAACTGCCTTCTTCATCTTTACTGGCACTTAAACAGGCCAGCACGTGCTTCACAGCACCTCCTCGGCGGTTAAAACGGCGTTGTAGGATGCGTTCTGCACGTAAACAGGGTTGCACGAGCTTCACAGGACCTCCACAGTGGTGAAAACTGCTTTCCTGATCAGTACTGGCACATAAACAGACTTCCACATGCCACATAGCACCTCCTCAGCGGTCAAAACGGCGTTGTAGGGTGTTTCCCGCCCATAAACAGGCTTGCACCAGCTTTACAGGAATTCCACAGTAGTGAAAACTGCTTTCTCCATCTTTGCTGGCACTTCAACAGGCCTGCACGTGCTTCCCAGCACCTCCTCGGCCGTTAAAACGGCGTTGTAGAGTGCTTTCAACACTTAGAAAGGCTTGTACGAGCTTCACAGGACCTCCACAGTGGTGAAAACTGTTTTTTTGATCAGTACTGGCTCATAAACAGACTTGCACATGCCTCATAGCACCTACTCAGAGGTAAAAACCGCGTTGTAGGGTGTTTCCAGCCCATACACGAGCTATACAGGACTTGCACAGTAGTGAAAACTGCGTTCTCCATCTAAGCTGGCACTTAAACAGGCTTGCACGTGCTTCACAGCACCTCCTCGGCGGTTAAAACGGCGTTGAAGGGTGTTTTCCGCACATAAACAGGTTTGCACCAGCTTCACAGGACCTCCACAGTGGTGAAAACTGCTTTCTCGATCAGTACTGGCACATAAACAGACCTTCACATGCCTCATAACACCTCAACCGCGATTAAAATGGCGTTGTAGGGTGTTTCCCGCGATTAAACAGGCTTGCACGAGCTTCACAGGACCTCCACCGTGTTGAAAACTGCTTTCTCGATGAGTACTGGCACATAAACAGAATTGCACATACGCCATAACACCTCCACCGCGATTAAAATAGCGTTGTAGGGTGTTTCCCCCAAATAAACAGGCTTGCACGAGCTTCACAGGACCTCTACACTGGTGAAAACTTCGTTCTCGATCAGTACTGGCTCATAAACAGACTTGCACATGCCTCATAGCACCTACTCAGCGGTAAAAACCGCGTTGTAGGGTGTTTCCCGCCCATAAGCAGGCCAACACGAGCTTTACAGGACTTCCACAGTAGTGAAAACTGCGTTCTCCATTTATGCTGGCACTTAAACAGGCTTGCACGTGCTTCACAGCACCTCCTCGGCGGTTAAAAAGGCGTTGAAGGGTGTTTTCCGCACATAAACAGGCTTGCACGAGCTTTACAGTACCTCCACAGTGGTGAAAACTGCTTTCTCGATCAGTACTGGCACATAAACAGACCTTCACATGCCTCATAACACCTCAACCGCGATTAAAATGGTGTTGTAGGGTGTTTCCCGTAATCAAACAGGCTTGCACGAGCTTCACAGGACCTCGACAGTGGTAAAAATTGCTTGCTCGATCAGTGCTGACACATAAACAGACATGCACATGCTTCATAGCACCTTCTTGCGGTCAAAACGGCGTTGTAGGGTATTTTTCGCACATGAACAGGCTTCCACCAGCGTTACAGGACATCGACCGTAGCGAAAACTCCTTTCTCCACCTTTACTGGCACTTAAACAGGCGTGCAGGTGCTTCACAGCACCACCTCGGCTGTTAAAACGGCGTTGCAGGGAGTTTTCCGCATATAAACAGGCTTGCACGAGCTTCACAGAATCTCCACAGTGGTGAAAACTGCTTTCTCGCTCAGTACTGGCACAGAAACAGACTTGCACATGCCTAATAGCACCTCCACCGTGATTAAAATGGCGTTGTTGGGTGTTTCCCGCAATTAAACAGGCTTGCACGAGCTTCACAGGACCTCCACCGTGTTGAAAACTGCTTTCTCGATGAGTACTGGCACATAAACAGAATTGCACATACGCCGTAACACCTCCACCGCGATTAAAATAACGTTGTAGGGTGTTTCCACCAAATAAACAGGCTTGCACGAGGTTCACAGGACCTCTACACTGGTGAAAACTTCGTTCTCGATCAGTGCCTCATAACACCTCCACCGCGATTAAAATGGTGTTGTAGGGTGTTTCCCGCAATCAATCAGGCTTGCACGAGCTTCACAGGACCTCGACAGTGGTAAAAATTGCTCAGTAGTGGCACATAAACAGTCTTGCACATGCCTCATAACACCTCAACCGCGATTAAAATGGCGTTGTAGAGTGTTTCCCGCCCATAAACAGGCCTACACGAGCTTTACAGGACTTCCACAGTAGTGAAAACTGCTTTCTCCATCTTTACTGGCACTTAAACAGGTCTGCACGTGCTTCCCAGCATCACCTCGGCCGTTAAAACGGCGTTGTAGGGTGTTTTCAACACATTGACAGGCTTGCACAAGCTTCACAGGACCTCCACAGTGGTGAAAACTGCTTTCTTGATCAGTGCTGGCACATAAACAGACTTGCACATGCTTCATAGCACCTCCTCGGCGGTCAAAACAGCGTTGTAGGGTATTTTTCGCACATAAACAGGCTTGCACCAGCGTTACAGGACATCGACCGTAGCGAAAACTCCTTTCTCCACCTTAAACAGGCGTGCAGGTGCTTCACAGCACCACCACGGCGGTTAAAACGGCGTTGCAGGGAGTTTTCCGCATATAAAAAGGCTTGCACGAGCTTCACAGAATCTCCACAGTGGTGAAAACTGCTTTCTCGATCAGTACTGGCACAGAAACAGACTTGCACATGCTTAATAGCACCTCCTCGGCGGTTTAAATGGCGTTGTAGGGTGATTCCCGCCCATAGACAGGCTTGCACCAGCTTTACAGGACTTCAACAGTAATGAAAACTGCTTTCTCCAACTTTACTGGCACTTAAACAGGACTGCACGTGCTTCACAGCACCACGGTGGTTAAAACGGCGTTGAAATGTGTTTCCGCACATAAACAGGCTTGCACGAGCTTCACAGGACTCCCACAGTGGTGAAAACTGCCTTCTTGATCACTGCTTGCACATAAACAGACTTACACGTGCCTCATAGCGCCACCTTAGTGGTCAAAACGGCGTTGTAGGAAGTTTCCCGCACATAAACAGGCTTGCACGATCTTCACTGGACCTCCACAGTGGTGAAAACTGCTTTCTCGAACCTTTCTTGCACTTCCGCCCATAAACAGGCTTGCACCACAATTACAGGACTACCACAGTTGTGAAAACTGCGTTCTCCATCTTTGCTGGCACTTAAACAGGCCTGCACGTGCCTCACAGCACCCCCTCGGCGGTTAAAACGGCGTTAAAGTGTGTTTTCCGCACATAAACAGGCTTGCACGAGCTTCACAGGACCTCCACAGTGGTGAAAACTGCTTTCTCGATCTTTTCTGGCACTTAAATAGGCCTGAACGTGCTTCACAGTACCTATAAACAGGCTTGCACCAGCTTTACAGGACTTCCCGTAGCGAAAACTCCTTTCTCCATCTTTACTGTCACATAAACAGGCGTGCACGTGCTTCACAGCACCACCTCGGCGGTTAAAACGGCGTATTAGGGTGTTCTCCGCACATAAACAGGCTTGCACGAGCTTCACAGGATCTCCACAATGGTGAAAACTGCTTTCTCCATCTTTACTTATACTTAAACAGGCTTGCACGTGCTTCAGAGCACCTAATCGGCGGTTTAAATGGCATTGTTGGGTGTTTCCCGCCCATAAACAGGCTTGCATGAGCTTCACAGGACCACCACACTGGTGAAACCTTCTTTCTCGATCAGTACTGGCACATAAGCAGACTTGCACGTGCTTCACAGCACCTTCTCGGCGGTTTAAATGTCGTTGTAGGGTGTTTCCCGCCCATAAACAGGCTTGCACCAGCTTTACAGGACTTCCACGGTAGTGAAAACTGCTTTCTCCACCTTTACTGGCACTTAAACAGGACTGCACGTGCTTCACAGCACCTCGGTGGTTAAAACGGCGTTGAAATGTGTTTCCGCACATAAACAGGCTTGCACGAGCTTCACAGGACCTCCACAGTGGTGAAAACTGCCTTCTTGATCACTGCTGGCACATAAACAGACTTGCACGTACCTCATAGCACCTCCTCGGCGGTTAAAACGGCGTTGCAGAGTGTTTTCCGCACATAAACAGGCTTGCACGAGCTTCACAGGACTTCCACAGTAGTGAAAACTGCTTTCTCCATCTTTACTCTCACTTAAACAGGCCTGCACGTGCTTCTCAGCACTTCCTCGGCGGTTTAAATGGCGTATTTCCCGCCAATAAACAGGCTTGCACCAGCTTTACAGGACTTCCACAGTAGTGAAAACTGAAGTTTCTCCATCTTTACTCTCACTTAAACAGGCCTGCACGTGCTTCACAGCAATTCCTCGGCGGTTTAAATGGCGTTGTAGGGTATTTCCCGCAAATAAACAGGCTTGTACCAGATTTACAGGAGTTCCACAGTAGTTATAACTGCTTTCTCCATCATTACTGGCACTTAAACAGGTCTGCACGTGCTTCACAGAACCTCCTCGGCGGTTGAAACGGCGTTGTAGGGTGTTTTCCGCACATAAACAGGGTTGCACGAGCTTCACAGGACCTCCACAGTGGTGAAAACTGCTTTCTTGATCAGTACTGTCACATAAACAGACTTGCACATGCCTCACAGCTCCTTGTGAGCGAAATAAACGTGGTTGTAGGGAGTTTCACGCACATAAACAGGTTTGCACGAGCTTCACAGGACTCCAACTGTGGTGAAAACTGCTTTCTTGATCAGTACTGGCACATAAACAGACTTGCACATGCCTTATGGCACCTTGTGAGCGGTAAAAACGGCGATGTAGGGAGTTTTCTGCACAGTGGTGTAAACTGCTTTCTCCATCTTTACTGGCACTTAAACAGGCCTGCACGTGCTTCACAGCACCTCCTTTTTTTTTTTTTTTCCGTAAAAAAAACTTCATTATATATATAAAACAAAATACCCAAAACTATTTGAAGGTACAGTGGAATATAAAAGGGAGAAATAATGGGATGAAAATTTAACATGACAGAAAGTTCGTCTCCACAGTTACCAGATCAACTGGTGAAACTGCTTTGGCAAATCGGCCAATCGAGAAGTGTGCACCACGAATGTATTGTATAGAGGATCGAAGCAGGCAAAATCAAAAAGGGTGCATCTCAGCCAGTTCATTGTGGTGCTGTAGGGCCTCACTCAATAAATCCTAGCTACGCCCTTGCGGCGCGGCGGTTAAAACGGCGTTGTAGGGTGTTTCCTGCCCAGAAACAGGTTTGCACGTCCTTCACAGGACTTCCACAGTATTGAAAACTGCTTTCTCCATCTTTACTGGCACCTAAACAGGCCTGCACGTGGGTTACAGCGCCTCCTCGGGCGAATTTTTTATTTTGGACGAGGTTTGAGAACTTAGTCGCAAAATGACGGAAAATTAATGACAGGGTTGTACCCATTCTGGCTACAAGGAAATGGAAGGAATGGCGTAATATGCCTGTCAAGATCCGAGAAAGTCGCTGAGTTTGCCCATTGTGTTGTTCCTTGCCGTCTGAAGTTGACAAGACTGTGTCAAAAGTCGTGATTTACCCACACAAAGTGAGAAGTTAAACTTTTGGTAGGAATCAATGTTTGGTAAACGAAGTTGGTCGATGTTTTAACCTACAGTATGATGTACAAAATAGTGCATGCCAGTTGCTCTATGAGGGAACGCAAAGCAACACACCCAACAGTCTCACAATAGTAATAGTATCATTTTGGCAGCCAGAATTTAGATAGGAAAGTTGTACTTTAAATGTCTCTAAGTCTAACCTCGTCTAACCTCTCACTTTGTGTGGGTGAATCATGACTTTTGACCCACCTTGAGATGGGCAAAGAACAACACACTGGGTATTCACACACAGCCAGCGACTTTCTCTGATCTTCACAGGCATATTACTTACCAGAATGGGTACAACCCTGTCATTAACTTTCCATAATTTTGGCGACTAAGTTCTTGAACCCTGTCTAAAAAATAATAGTCTGCGGGCCCTAGTCTTATGGACGCAAAGACAACACCTTATCCATCGACTTTTGTCCCCCCAGTATTCACTGCGTGAGTGGAGTGACTTGAAATGCTATTGGAGATGTATAGCAAACCCCCTAACTGCACAGAAATCAGTAACTATATATAGGTGTGCCCAGCAAGACTAAGTTGTTTCATATCCTGTGTGTCCAGTGTATGACAGCAAAGTTTTTCCTGTACACACATTGACTCATAACTTTGACATTGTCAAAAAAATCTATGTGATGATGCCTTCAACTTGGCAAAAACGTCAGGATAATCACAAGCATGATCAAGGTAAAGCAGGGCTATTCCAATCGCAGTGTCATTCCAACAATCAAGCTCAGAATGTCTCCACGATACTGTGGAGTTTAGCAAGGGAAAAACATTGTTGATAAGTGTCAGCAGGCCTGCTTGATTCACAGAAGCATTTGATCTATTCTCTGGTATCAGAATTTCCCTTGCATGAAATACTATCAGAATATCCTGCTTTACCTTATGAAGTGAGAGGTTAGAGACATTTTCCGTCATCATTGTGCTGATCAAAACAAACACTTGCTGTAGAAGATTGTGATACTTCTGGTTCCTCTCTTACACACTGTGATGACTTGAATGATTTAGTCCGGCCTTTATCGTAACGTGTGATTATTGATGCTTAGAAAACAGTTGATTCCATGAGTTCAGATCGCAGAGTAAAATTACAATGCTAAAATCAAGTATTGATGCCAATGGTAGCTATGCCAGATAGTAGGATGGAAGCCAAAGGCAACAGACCCAACGTTTCAGTGCTGTATTTAGTAAGCAAAGTTATCAGCAGGCCTTGAAAAGCGGTACTTTGATGATAGAAAATGCTTCTAAGTTCAAAATGATACTATTACTATTGTGAGACTGTTGGGTGTGTTGCTTTGCGTTCCCTCATAGAGCAACTTAGTCTCGTTCCCAGACCCTCCTCCAAAGAGGAAAGGAGGGTCTGGCGAATATAGTACATCCTCAGACCATGGGCTAGCCATTGCTATGGATTCCGCTAAAAGCTAAGCCTTTGAAGTCGCTTGCTGGGCTTCAGTAAATTGGAAGTGTGCTAAGTAGGTCTGTAAAGGTGTGATGAGTAAAGCTAAGTGGTTTGCGGTAAGGAAGCCCAGTACAGGTGAGATAATTGCCAAATCAGCCAATCAGATTGTGCCGCCGAAATTCCGCGGAGGTACAAAAATGTTGTACTATATTCACCAGACCCCCCTTTCCTCTTGGAGGATTGAGGGGGGTCTGGGGACGAGACTAAGAGCAACTGGCATGCACTATTTTGTACATCATACTGTAGGTTAAAACATCGACCAACTTCGTTTACCAAACATTGATTCCTACCAAAAGTTTAACTTCTCACTTTGTGTGGGTAAATCACAACTTTTGACACAGTCTTGTCAACTTCAGACGTCAAGGAACAACACACCGGGAAAACTCAGCGACTTTCTCGGATCTTGACAGGCATATTACGTCATTCCAATTACGTACAGCTACCAGAATGGGTACAACCCTGTCATTAATTTTCCGTCGTTTTGCGACTAAGTTCTGAAACCTCGTCCAAAATAAAAATTCGCCCTCCTCGGCGGTTAAAATGGGGTTGCGGGATCTCTCCCGCGCATAAACAGGCTTGAACGTGCTTCACAGCTCCTCCTCGGCGGTTAAAATGGTGTTGTGGGATCTCTTCCGCACAAAAACAGGCTTGCACGAGTTTTACACGACTTCCACAGTGGTGAAAACTGCTTTATCCGTCTTTAATTGCACTTCAATAGGCCTGCACGTGCTTCACAGCTCCGCCTCGGCGGTTAAAACGGCGTTGTATTGTATTGCCCGTATACAAACCGGCTTGCATGAGCTTCACAGGACCTCCAGTGGTGAAAACTGCTTTCTTGATCTTTACTGCCACTTAAACAGCCCTGCACGTGCTTCACAGCACCTCTGCGGCGGTTAAAGTTACGTTGTAGTGTGTTTCCATCACATAAATAGGCTTGCACGTACTTCACAGGATCTCCACGTGGTCAAAACTTCTTTCTCGATCTTTACTGCCACTTAAACAGGCTAGCACGAACCTGACAGGACTTCCACAGGGGTGAAAACTGCTTTCTCGATCTTTCCTAGCACTTAAAGAGGCCTGCACGTGCTTCACAGCACCTCATCGCCGGTTAAAGCGGTGTTGTGCATCAGGTTTCTCCCGCACATAAACAGGCTTGAACGAGCTTCATAGGACCTCCACACTGGTGAAAACTGCTTTATCCATCTTTACTTAACTTCAATAGGCCTGCACGTGCTTCACAGTACCTCCTCAGTGGTTGAAACGGCGTTGAAATGTGTTTCCCTCACATAAACAGACTTGCACGAGCTTCACAGGACCACCAAAGTGGTGAAAACTGCTGTCTCGATCTTTACTAGCACTTAAACAGGCTTACACGTGCTTCACAGCCCCTCCTCGCCGGTTAAAACGGTGTTGTGGGGTCTCTTCCGCACATAAACAGGCTTGCACGAGGGACTTCCACAGGGGTGAAAACTGCTTTCTCGATCAGTACTGGCACTTAAACAGGCCTGCACGTGCGTCACAGCACCTCCTCGGAGGTTAAAACGGCTTTGTCGGGAGTTTCACCCACATAAACAGGTTTGGACTTGCTTCACAGGACTTCCACAGTAGTGAAAACTGCTTTCTCGATCTTTGCTGCCACATAAACAGTCCTGCACGTGCTTCACAGCACCTCTGCGGCGGTTAAAGTTACGTTGTAGTGTGTTTCCATCACAAATAGGCTTGCACGTACTTCACAGGATCTCCACGTGGTCAAAACTTCTTTCTCGATCTTTACTGCCACTTAAACAGGCTAGCACGAACCTCACAGGACTTCCACAGGGGTGAAAACTGCTTTCTCGATCAGTACTGGCACTTAAACAGGCCTGCACGTGCGTCACAGCACCTCCTCGGAGGTTAAAATGGCTTTGTCGAGAGTTTCACCCACATAAACAGGTTTGGACTTGCTTCACAGGGCTTCCACAGTAGTGAAAACTGCTTTCTCCATTTTACTGGCACTTAAACAGGCCTACACGTGCTTCACAATACCTCCTCGGCTGTTAAAACGGCGTTGTAGGGTGTTTCCCGCCCATAAACAGGCTTGCACGCACAAGCTTCACAGTGCCTCAACAGAGGTGAAAATTGCTTTCTCAATCTTTACTGGCACTTAAGCAGACTTGTACGTGCTTACACCACCTTTTCTTTTTTTCGAATATAAAAACTATATAAAACAAAATACCCAAAACTATTTGAAGGTACAGTGCAATAAAAAAGGGAGAAATAACGGGATGAAAATTTAACATGACAGAAAGTTCGTCTCCGCAGTTACCAGATCAACTGGTGAAACTGCTTTGGCAAATCGGCTAATCGAGGAGCGTGCACCACGAATGCATTGTATAGAGGATCGAAGCAGGCAAAAGGATAGGGTGCATCTCAGCCAGTTCATTGTGGTGCTGTAGGGCTGGTCCCATTGATCAGCGAGGAGAGAGGCGAGTCGCTTATAGAAGGTGGTAGCTTCCTTACCGAGCCCACCACTGGCTGAGAAGACAAGAGGCGTAAAGGAGGCATGTTCAACGTCAAGGATTCTTTGCTCATATGCCCTCTTTTTCTCCTGTTCATGCTTCTTGAAACACTTCTCAATTGATGTGTTCCTGTTGGAGGGGGCATATGGGTTGAAAACTCTCACGTCAAGGAAGGATCGCTCATATCTGCCGCCCCAGAAGCCATTTACAGCAATATCAAGACGTGCACCCTCTGTAGTGTTTGCGGTGTGTCTAGTCATCACTTCCATTGTTATCGGTTGTAACGTCGGTTCAACACAGACATCATTACAAACTTCTGTCAGTAGAGATGCGGTCAGATCCCTGAGCTCATTATGGCGGATGGATGGGAAACCTCCCTTGGGGCAAGAAAGCACATGCTCAACACTGAAGCTGGCCCCACACGCACATGTTGTGGGGGTTCGAGAGGGAGCCCACCCATATCTCAGGGCAAGGGCATCGACAAAAGCACTCTTATGAAGGCTGAAGCCATGTTCCTTGATGGGGAGGGAGGTGAGCCAACTCGAGGAACCACGTTCACGGGCTAAATTCATTGCCCTCTGGAGAGTTGGGGTCAGGTCGTCTCTGAGGCTGTCGGCTTCCAATGTGACTTGCTGCCTCCTCTCCCGACGGATATCGGCCCTGGCGGACATCTGACTATCAAGGGCAGCAAAGGAATACACATGGTCCTGTGTGCGTAACAAATCCCTAAGCGGAGATGTAACTCTTAGGGAGGCTTCGAAATCACGATCAGCATAAGCTGTCCCCCAAGTCTAGCAGGAAGTGCAAACAGTCTCAAGTCAATGTCATTTGGGGGTGGACGGCCAGTCAAGTTGGGAATGAGGGTAGATCTCAAGATGGTATCAAGTGGTTGTAGAAGATGACCAATGCTGGGGGTGGTTCGAGTTACATAAGACCATTTGCTGGATAATCCATGGGTAAGGGCAGCAAAAGCGGAATGAGGCTATGTACTGGAGATCTCTGATAGCACTCTGAGCTCTGTTGACCACTGCTGAACCTTCTGAGAGACAAATTGATTGACGTAAGCAGAGCAGCCAAGTGGAGCACCCAGATGAGGTCTTCCTTCAACAGTGATTTGCACACTTGTGTCAGCAAAAACTTCCTCTGCCTCCAATCTAAACTCCTCTTTGATAACAAGCCATGTCTTTGACCCATTTGCATAGTACCCATAGCTGGGCCCCAGACGAGAGATCTCATCCCACCAAGTCCGGAGATTGGCAATCTTCCCTGTTGCGGCAGCATCGTCAGCGTACCAAGTCTGCTTCACGGTGGAGGTTAGCCTCTTGATCAGAGGCACTGTTGCTAGTGCATACATAGGCATGGCTAGGGGATCCCCTTGGGTAATACCCTCTTGAGAGAGGATGACATCCCCGTCAATGAAGAGGTCCGTTGGGGCCCTGTAACAGTTGATGAGCATGGTAGCAATTGAGGGGCAGAGCATCCTGATATTGTATAGGGCAGACATCCTGTTTAGGGAATTAAAAGCATTACTTGCATCTACAAGTAGGGAAGCCTCTGCACTCTCCTCCTGGAAACCCTCTCTCACGGAATGGACAGCTGCTTCACAGCCCGAAATCTGACCAGCACAAAGCTGGAGGGAGCCAGCCGCATCCTGGATGTCTCCACGTACAACCACCAGGACAGATTTAGCGATGATGCATCTAGCCATATCACCTATCCCAATAGGTCGGACTCCTGGACATTTGTTTAAGGCTATCAGCCTGCAAGCCAGGAGAGGGGAGACAGTTGAGGGATCGATATATGAAGAACAGAGGCGTTTGGCAACATCCGCAAGTGACTGACAGAGTGAGGCAGAAAATGACTTAAAATCAGTGCACAATCTGCGCCAGGCATAGGCATCCAAGCCAGAGGGCCCTGCGGCACCTTTACAATGTAGTGCAGTTGAGCGCACTAGGCAAGCGTCAATGCTGTCGAAGACAACAGGATGAATCTCCGGAGGCACCCCTGGCAGGATGGCATCTGTAGCTGCAGGTTGACCCGGTGGATGCTTACTCTGAAGAACTTCCCTCACGGAGGGCGAATTGGTATCACTGGGATTGGCGGGATCGTCAAGGCGAAGCACACCACCTTTGCCATTGTTGGCAAGCAGGTCTAAGGCAGCATGTGTCTTCCCTTTAAACATGAGGTTGGCAAATGATCGGGCAAGATGCTCATCATGTTGCATATTGAAGGACTTAGGAAGTCGTTGTTGAAGGGTCCTTCCTTCTTTGATGAGTGAAGCAAGATCACCAGCTCTCCAGGACTTGAGGCGTCTTTCCAAACATGCGATATGCTCCTTCACTCTAGATCTGCGGTGGGGTGACTGGAGAACTAGGATTGGAAGCACAATAGCAGCCATCAGGGCAATCGACTCAAGAGCAGACCCAGAGGCAAAGGCATTGTAGAGCCTGCTAAGTTCAGCCACAAATGACTTGCCAACGTTTCCCAGGGGGACCTTGAATAAGTTCCTCTTCCAATGAACTACCTCCGCATAGGCTTCTTTCAAGGACTGGCAGAAACTGGCCGGGTCTAAATCACCCCAGCTGAAGGTGATGTCAGCAGCTGCATGGTAGGCTGGTATATCTGGCATGGAAGTAGAAGGCGAAGCAGCAACATCGGCGGTTAAAGCGGCGTTGTAGGGTGTTTCCCTCACATAAACAGCCATGCACGTAGAGGAAACGATCAATATTCGGTCACCAGCCATAATCGGACGCTCGTACACGGCGACTAAGCCACGCAGATGCTCGGTTATGCCACGGAAAGGAAGGCGGAGTCCACCGTATCCAGGGACTGAAAAATGGAGCTCGAGCGTCAATCCCCGCTTGCGCTAGGGGCGATTAGCGTAATAGTCCGAAAAATTTGATAATCGGCAAAAAAATGTATATTTTCGGACGCCGCTTCTTGTTCCCTCCCTGAAGCAACTCTTGGCAGAGATTTCTGCACTGTTGGAAAGCTGCAAGACCCTGCTGCTTCAGGCCTGATCTTCGTCACCGTAACTGCCTTGGGCGCTGAGGGGAGCTGCCGAAAATTGAGTGGGTTGCTCCATCAATGATCGTACAGTGAATTCACGTATTTTTTCGCCGTGGAAACCCCCAACTACGAAACAGGACAACAATACTGGTATCATTGGAATCTACAGGTCTTTACCAACGTAACTGTGCAAGTCTCGTCTTTATACGTTGTGTGGTTCTCGAGATACAATTGTTCTTGATTCATGTACTTCAGAAATTTAGTTTCCTGTAACTAGGCCCGTATGAAGGCGGGAAACAATTGTATCTCGAGAACCACACAACGTATAAAGACGAGACTTGAAGATCGAGAAAGAAGTTTTCACCCATTTGGAAGTCCTGTTAGGTACATGCTAGCCTATTTAAGTGCCAGGAAAGATCGAGAAAGCAGTTGTCACCCCTGTGGAAGTCCTGTGAGGTTCGTTCTATCCTGTTTAAGTGCCAGGAAAGATCGAGAAAGCAGTTTTCACCACTGTGGACGTCCAGTGAGGCTTGTGCTAGCCTGTTTATATGCCTGAAACTCATTATAACGCCGTTTTAGCAGCAAAGGAGGTGCTGTGGAGCTCGTACAGGCCTGTTTAAGTGCCGGTAAGATCGAGAAAGCAGTTTTCACCACTGTAGAGATTCTGTGAAGCTCGTGCAAGCCTGTTTATGTGCGAGAGAGACCCCACAACACTGTTTTAACCTCTGAGGAGGTGATGTAAAGTACGTGCAATCCTGTTTAAGTGCGGCGTCCGAAAATAATTTTTTTTGCCGATTATCAAATGTTTCGGACTGTTACGCTAATCGACCCTAGCGCTAGCGGCGATTGACGCTCGAGCTCCATTTTTCAGTCGCCGGATACGGTGGACTCCGCCTTCCTTTCCGGGGCATAACTGAGTATCTGCGTGGCTTAGTTTCCGCGTACGAGCGTCCGATTATGGCTGGTGTCCGAATATTGATCGTTTCCTCTACTTCACAGAACCTCCACAGTGGTGAAAACAGCTTTCTCGATCTTTCCTGGCAGAAAAGCAGGCCTGCATGTGTGTCACATCACCTCCTCGGCGGTTAAAACGGGATTGCGGGGTCTCACCCGCACATAAACAGGCTTGCACGTGCTTCACAGTTCCTCCTCGGCTGTTTAAACGGCGTTTTATTGTGTTTCCCTGACAAAAACAGGTTTGCACGTACTTCACAGGATCTCCACAGTGGTGAAAACTGCTTTCTCGATCTTTACTGGTTCTTAAACAGGCTAGCACGACCCTCACAGGACTTCCACAGGGGTCAAAACTGCTTTCTCGATATTTCCTGGCACTTAAAGAGGCCTGCACGTGCTTGACAGCACCTCATCGCCGGTTAAAACGATGTTGTGGAAGCTTGACAGGACCTCCACACTGGTGAAAACTGCATTATCCATCTTTACTTGCACTTCAATAGTCCTGCACGTGCTTCACAGCACCTCCTCGGCGGTTAAAACGGCGTTGTAATGTGTTTCCCGCACATAAACAGGCTTTCACGAGCTTCACAGGACCACCACAGTGTTGAAAACTGTTGTCTCGATCTTTACTAGCACTTGAACAGGCCTACACGTGCTTTACAGCACCTCCTCGCCGGTTAAAACGGTGTTGTGGGTTCTCTCCCGCACATAAACAGGCTTGCACGAGCTTCACAGGACTTCCACCGTGGTGAAAACTGCTTTGTCCATCTTTACTTGCACTTCAATCAGCCTGCACGTGCTTCACAGAACCTCCTCGGCGCTTAAAACGGCGTTGTATTGTGTTTCCCTCACATAAGCAGGCTTGCACCTGCTTCACAGCATCTCCACAGCGGTGAAAACTGCTTTCTCGATCTTTCCTGGCACTTAAACAGGCTAGCACGAACCTCACAGGACTTCCACAGGGGTGAAAACTGCCTTCTCGATCTTTACTGGCACTTAAACAGGCTAGCACGAACCTCACAGGACTTCCACAGGGGTGAAAACTGCCTTCTCGATCTTTACTGGCACTTAAACACGCTAGCACGAACCTCGCAGGATTCGTAGCGTAATAGTAGTAACTCAAGTGTAAATGAGCTTCACACTCGTAGCGGTGAATGAACCTCACAGTAGTACATGTAACTGAAGTGTGAATGAGCTTCACACTCATAATTAATTTAAAATGTGAATGAGCTTCACCCCTCACCTTAGCGTAACAGTAGTAACTCAAGTGTGAATGAGCTTCACAATCGTAACGTAACGGTGAGTGAGCCTCACAGTAGTAACTCAAGTGTGAATGAGCTTCACACCCGTAGGGTAACTGTGAGTGAGCCTCACAGTAGTAACTCAAGTGTGAGTGAGGCGGGGAGTGATCCCGCCCTTTCTGTAGTAGGCCACGGGTCGGGAGTTCAAAGGGACCGAAACCCGTGGTCATGCGAGGACCGGAAAGGGTACTCCCATGAAGACCAGTATTTCTTTGAGCATATCTCCCCAAAACAGTAACTAACTGCCCCATCCATTTGAGCCATAAATGCCGCACCCATTTAAGTCATAAATGCCACACCCATTTAAGCCATAAATGCCCCACCCATTTAAGCCATAAATGCTCCATCCCCATCTCCCTTTATGTTTTAACTTTACTCTTTATGTATGTGTGAAATTTTGAACATCGATGTGCCAGCGGAGTTGGTGCTCCCCCACTCGACACACAACTTCACAGCACCTCCTCGCCGGTTAAAACGGTGTTGTGGGGTCTCTTCCGCACATAAATAGGTCTGTACGTACCTCCTCGGCGGTTAAAACGGCGTTGTAATGTGTTTCCCGCACATAAACAGGCTTGCACGATCTTCACAGGACCTCACAGTGGTAAAAACTGCTTTCTGGATCTTTACTGGCACTTCAACAGGCGTGCACGTGCTTCACAGCACCTCTGCGGCGGTTAAAGTGACGTCGTAGTGAGTTTCCCTCACATAAACAGGCTTGCACGATCTTCACAGGACCTCACAGTGGTAAAAACTGCTTTCTGGATCTTTACTGGCACTTCAACAGGCGTGCACGTGCTTCAGAGCACCTCTGCGGCGGTTAAAGTGACGTCGTAGTGAGTTTCCCTCACATAAACAGGCTTGCACGTACTTCGCAGGACCTCCACAGTGGTGAAAACAGCTTTCTCGATCTTTACTGGCACTTAAACACGCCTACACGTGCTTCTCAGCAAGCCTCACTGGACCCTCCACAATGGTGAAAATTGTTTTCTCGATCTTTCCTGGCACTTAAACAGGCTAGCACGAACCTCACAGGACTTCCACAGGGGTGAAAACTGCTTTCTCGATCTTTCCTGACACTTAAACAGGCCTGCATGTGCTTCACAGCACCTCCTCGCCGTTTAAAACGGTTTTGTGGGGTCTCTCCCGCACATAAACAGGCTTGAACGAGCTATACAGGACCACGACACTGGTGAAAACTTCTTTATCCATCTTTACTTGCACTTCAATAGGCCTGCACGTGCTTCACAGCACTTCTACGGCGGTTAAATCGGCATTGTGGGGTCTCTCCCACACATAAACAGGCTTGCACGAGCTTCACAGGACCTCCATAGTGGTGAAAACTGCTTTCTCGATTAGTACTGGCACTTAAACAGCCCAGCACGTGCGTCACAGCACCTCCTCGGAGGTTAATACGGCTTTGTCGGGAGTTTGACGCACATAAACAGGTTTGTACTTGCTTCACAAGACTTCCATAGTAGTGAAAACTGCTTTCTCGATCTTTACTGGCTCTTGAACAGACTTGTACGTGTTTCACACCACCTCCACGGCGGTTAAAACGGCGTTGTAGGGTGTTTCCCTCAGATAAACAGCCTTGCACGTACTTCACAGAACCTCCACAGTGGTGAAAACAGCTTTCTCGATCTTTACTGTCACTTAAACACGCCTGCACGTGGGCAGGAAGTGAGGGAAAACTAGAGCAGCTACTAACCAAGGCCCGGTTTGAGGAAGCCAAGTTACGTGAATTAACCGGTGGTCGTGTGGATGTGCCATCCACAACTCACCCAAAAAGTGCTAGAGAAGCATGGCGAAGGTCCCATGGACCACCATTACCCAGGGATAACCAACATCCAAACCAGTCAAATTTCAGGGGTCCACCAGTCAGTAACCCTCAAAGAAGCTATGGTGAATCACCTAGGTGTTTCAACTGCAATGCAATTGGGCATATTTCAAGGAACTGCCCACGTCAGAGAAGACAAGAGGAAGCACGAGGGAGAAATCTACAACTTTATCCACCTAGAAGTGAAGCCCGTATGGCTGCAGTTGTTCCTGGAACACAGGCCTCAACCCTTGAAGTTCCACAGACAATGGTGTCACAACATAGTGACACACAGCAGAATTCAGTGCTGGATTCAGCCTTGAATATGATCACTGCCACAATGCATGGTCTTACCTCAGCCGACCAGAAGCCAGGGCTAAAGTTGGGCCCCACACTGACCACGGAAGTGGAAATTGAAGGAGTTCCTGTTCAAGCATTGTTGGATACTGGTTCACCAGCAACAATTGTGTCCCTCAGCCTGATTCTAGAAGTGCTTGCCTCACAAAGGCCTAAGTCACAGAGCCCAACAGATTGGAGGGCAGAAGTTGAGAAGAGGCTAGAGCCATCCATGGTTGCCCTTCAGAATTATGGTGGTGACCAACTGCCTCTAATACGACAGACCCAAGTGAATTTGTCTAAAGCTGGAAAACAAGCTGATGCAATAATTCAAGTTCAACATGGTGCACCTGTTGGCCTACTTCTTGGCACAGATGTATTACCCCAGCTCGGTTTTGCTATGCTGGAGTCAGATCCTAATGGAATGATTACTGACGTGCTCCTAGGTCAAAAGTGGCAGAATCAATCAATCCAGCCCAGAAGTGGCACACCATCAGAGCAAGAGCAAGAAGAGGTTTTACCAAAAGAGCCTTCACTGTCATCAGCTGTGCCTGAGCCAGAATCATCTGACAGCACAACCTCCGCCGCCAACAACCAGGCTATAATGCCTGAAGCCATGTCAGCAAGGCTAGATGAACCAGTGTATCAGCATGCAATTGTACGCCTTCTGCAAGCTGTTCGTTTGCCAGCCCGACACAAAAAGCTGCTGAAAGCTAAAGTTGAAGGGTCTACTGATGGCCCCTGTGCCTTGTTTGAACCAGAACCAGAATTGAGAGTGGAGTTGAGCATGCCTGAAGCCTTGGTCAAGCCAGATGCAAGTTGCATTGTCACACTTGTGATGGAGAACTCCAGTTTTGAGCCTACCCGATTGAAGAAGGGGAGAATTTTGGGGCAATTGTACCCTGCGAGCATCCTGTCAGACCAGGATCCACAACCAGACACTACAGAACCCATGAAAGGAGATGGAGTCAATCCCAGACTGGCTTACACCCATTCATGCTCAGCGACAACTACTATTGAGAACCTCCCCACCTCAAGTCGAATACAGCGTCTACTTGAACTTCTTCACCTAGAGTCAAGTGTCCTCTCGATCCAGGAGGTGAAATGCTTGCAAGACTTCCTCATCCAGCATGAAGATGTGTTTGCACTCGACAGCAGTGAACTGGGAACCACTGACCTTGTGACTCATTCAATTGATACTGGAGATCAACCACCCATTCACCAGCCAGTACGACGAACACCATTTGCACTCAGAAGTAAAGTGGATGAAATGGTGAAGGAGATGATGGATCAAGGAGTAGTCCAACCTTCGCACAGTCCCTGGGCTAGTCCCATTGTTCTTGTGAAGAAGAAGGACGGTGGTACGCGTTTCTGTGTAGACTTCCGTCGCTTGAATGCAATCACCAAGCAGGATGTATTTCCTCTCCCACGCATCGATGATACCCTGGACTTACTATCATCTGCCAAGTATTTCACCACACTTGACCTTGCCTCTGGATATTGGCAAGTGAAGATGGCCCCTGAATCTCAAGAGAAAACTGCCTTTACCACCTACTCCGGACTCTATGAGTTCACCGTGATGCCATTTGGTCTTTGTAATGCACCAGCCACCTTTCAGCGCTTGATGGAGACTGTCTTGGCTGGACTGGCACGCAAGACATGTATGGTGTATATTGATGACATTTTAGTATTCAGCAAGACCTTTGAGGAACATCTCACCCACTTAGAGCAAGTTTTCAATCGCTTGAGACAAGCTGGTCTACGCCTGAAACTCAAGAAGTGTACATTCGCCCAACCAAAAGTGGAGTACCTTGGTCATGTAGTGACTAGAGATGGAATTGAGGTGGATGCAAAGAAAGTGGAAGCAGTGAAAGGTTTCCCACAGCCAACCAACCTCAAAACTCTTCGGTCGTTCCTAGGATTAGCATCCTACTACCGAAGATTTATCCAGAATTTCTCAAAAGAAGCTAGACCACTCCATAGTCTTACCTGCAAGAATGCTCCATTTGTTTGGACTCCTACCTGCCAGCAAGCATTTGACAAGCTGAAGCAGTTACTGATTAATGCACCAGTGCTGGCCTTCCCAAACTTTGAACAGGACTTCATTTTAGAAACAGATGCATCTGGAGATGGGTTGGGAGCTGTGCTTGCCCAGAAACATCAGGATGGTGGTATCAGACCAGTAGCCTTCGCAAGCCGTACTCTGCAACCACATGAGAAAAATTACGGGGCCACTGAACTGGAAGCTCTAGGAGTGGTATGGGCTGCCAAACATTTCAGACCCTATCTGTATGGCCACCACTGTGATCTTTATACAGATCATGAAGCTTTAAAATCTCTCCTGAACACCCCTCAGCCATCTGGCAAATTAGCTCGTTGGGGTATGGCAATTCAAGAACTTGACTTGTCAATTCATTATTGGCCTGGAAAGAAAAATTCCAATGCTGATGCTCTGTCTCGTTATCCCAATTCACCAGAAGTTCCTTCTTCACATGCAGACCAACCCCTGGCTGTTGTGGCTGCTACTAATCCCTCCTGGTCTGGAGCAAAGGGCGGGGAGCCCACCTTACCCGAGCTTCAAAGAGAAGATCCTCAGTTGATGGCGATTATACACTATGTTCAAGATGGAATTCTCCCAGACAATTATAAGGAAGCCCGTGAATTGGCCCTGACCAAGTCTCAGTACGAGTTATTGGATGGAGTTTTATACCATGTTGAGAATGACAAGACGCTCAGGATTATACCTCCCACCACTCACCGGAAGAAGTTGTTTGATGAAGTACATTCAGGCCTGTTGAGTGGACACCTTTGAGAAGCAAAGATGCACGGACAACTTAGTCGCCATTATTGGTGGCCACAGATGCGAACAGACATTCGACAATGGTGTAAGGCTTGCATCACCTGTGCTTCACGTCGAATTGGTCGAACTGAGAGACCTCCAATGACTCCTATCCCAGTCTCTGGTCCGTTTGATCGAGTGGGAGTAGGTGTAGTCCAGTTCCCAACTTCTTACAATGGCAACAAGTATGCAGTCGTATTTGTGGACTATCTCACTAAATGGCCAGAAGTTTTCGCAGTACCAGACCAGACTGCTGATACAATTGCCCACCTGTTAGTGGAACAAATTGTGTGTTGCCATGGTGTTCCAGCCGAACTTCTCTCAGACCGAGGAAGCGCTTTTCTATCCATACTGTTACAAGAAGTGTACCAGCTGCTTGGAACCCACAAAGTCTCTACCACTGCCTATCACCCTCAAACTGATGGGTTAGTCGAGAGGTTTAATCGGACTTTGATCGACATGTTGGCCAAAACAGTTGAAAAGAATGGTCGTGATTGGGACCAACATCTGCCACATGTTCTATTTGCCTATCGAGCAAGTCCCCAAGAGTCGACCAACCTTTCTTTCTCTTGTATGGAAGAGATCCCCAACTGCCAACTGAAGCTGCACTGAATCATCCGAAAACAAAATACCAAGTTGACCTAGATGACTACAAGCTGGAATTAACCGACAACCTGACTCAAGCCTGGAAGTTAGCCCAAGATCAGATCAAGAAAGCCCAAAATCACCAGAAACTGTACTATGATCGTCATGCCAAGACACCGAAATTTTGTGTTGGAGACCGTGTCTTTGTTTATATGCCCTCTGCCAAGAAAGGGAAGGCACACAAATTTGCGAGACCTTTTCATGGTCCTTTCCGTGTTATTGAGCTGACTGCAAACGATGCCAAAGTTTGTCCAGTGAATCGTCCTAAAGCTGATCCAATATTTGTTTCTTTGGATAGAGTTCGCTATTGCCCTGAAGAGATTTCACCAGAGGAGTCCTGGCCGCATTGTTCTGTTCAACGAAAATCAAGGGAAAGTGATTTGAGTGTACTGACAAGTCCTGAGATGTTAGAGGAAAGTGATGCTACTGCTACGCCAATTGCAGAACAAGTGGACACATCACCTTGGGATGGCCGACTTCGACCCAGACAGCAAGATCGTGCGAGGACGCCCGATACTTAGGGCGGGGACATGTGACAGTCAGTGTTAATAATAACTGCTAATGTGATGACACTTAGAACATTTGTCGTAAATAGGTGTAATTCTTTAGCATTTCATGTGTTTGGACTATATTTGGCTATCTGTTCAGTTGTGTTGTTTTGTAGGAATGTTAGTTGGTGTCAAGTCTAGTTTAGTATAAAAAGACTCTGTATTATCAGTGTGTAGCTCTCCCAGTGTGTATTTTCCAGTGTGTATGTCTAGTGTGTATTCTGTGTCCTCTCTCATCTCATGATATGAGCCAGTCAATTGAGATAAAGATTGCGTTTACATAAACAAGTAACCAGCGAGTGTTACACTTTCTCGATATTTCCTGGCAATTAAACACGCTAGCACGAACCACATGGGACTTCCAAAGGGGTGAAAACGGCTTTCTCGATCTTTACTGGCACTTAAACAGTCCTGCACGTGCTTCACAGCACCTCCTCAACTGTTAAAACGGCGTTATAGGGTGTTTCCCGCTATTAAAACAGGCTTGCACCAGCTTCACAGGACCTCCACAGGGGTGAAAACTGCTTCCTCGATCTTTACTAGGACTTAAACAGGCCTGCACGTGCTTCACAGCACCTCTTCAGCTGCTAAAACGGCGTTATAGGGAGTTTCATGCATATAAACAGGCTAGCAGAAGCTTTAGGGTAGATGCTGGTATTATGAGTCAGAGGGTATTATGGGTTCACATGTAACTTTTACTCCAAAAATTTCCAAACTCGATGTCCATTTAGAGTACATACAGGTGCCATTATCTAGCAACTTTCCCATCAAAATGTGTTTACTCTGTGGTATTTTTCAAGGTTTGATGATTTTAGGGATCCCAAACTATGAACCCTGAACAGTGTATGTTAACATTAATACCATGTTAGAATGGAAGGTGCTCTAGTGACAAAAAATTACTATCAGCACAGAGAGAGGTTATAAAATGCTAGGATACAGTTTCAACTCCAACTGAAAATGTTTCAATCAACAAAGCACCTGGTGACTCATAATACCAGCAGTCGACTCATAATACATGCAAGAGTGATTTTCATAGGCTCTTACTTTTAGAACCATTGCCTAGGAGGAAAACTACGAATTTTATTTTGTAAGTGGTACTTTCTCAGGAGAAATGTTTCAAACCTTTAGATGGGGCTGAAAAACTACATTACACTAATGAGTAGTAATTAAGATTAGATGTCTCATAATACCAGCATCTACCCTAATTGACCTCCACAGTGGTGAAAACTGCTTTCTCGATCTTTCCTGGCACTTAAACAGTCATGCACGTGCTTCACAGCACCTCTGCGACGGTTAAAGTGACGTTGTAGGGTGTTTCCCGGATATAAACATGCTTGCACGTACTTCACAGGACCTCCACAGTGGTGAAAACTTCTTTCTGGATATTTAATAGCACTTAAACTGGCTTGCACGTGCTTCACAGGACCTCCTCGGCTGTTAAAACGGCGTTATAGGGTGCTTCCCGCACATAAACAGGCTTGCACGCGCTTCACAGGACCTTCACAGCGGTGAAAACTGCTTTCTCGATCTTTACTGGCACTTAAAATAGTCTAGCACGAACCTCACAGGACTTCCACAGGGGTGAAAACTGCTTTCTCGATCTTTCCCAGCATTTAAACAGGCCAGCACATGCTTCACAGAACCTTCATGGAGATTAAAACTATGTTGTGGTGTCTCTCCCGCACATAAACAGGCTTTCACGAGCTTCACAGCGGTGAAAACTGCTTTATCCGGTGTCCGCGTGATATGGGCCCCCCCCCAATATGGCCCCCCCCCGGGCCCCAGAACCCTAGTGATATGGGGCCCCTTCAGTGATTTGGGGCCCCTAAGATGTATCTGCACTGAACTGAAAAGCAAGTACAAGACAACAACGTACGATGGAACTCAAGATTGTAGTTACTCAAGTGACAGATATTAATGTGCAACTGTACATTGTAGAACAAGCAATGGTACAAAGAGCATCACCATGGAAATTAATCTGTATTGTACAGTAACAAGCAACAGTTGAACAAAAGAATACAACTATAGCAGCTACAATAACAAACAATTAATGAGCACATTTTCTACAATACCATAGTTCGTCTTTTTCTGGTGCCTGTGTAAGTCCCATACACTTTAGATGGAACCACTCCAAACATTCCTCACATTCCACCATGTCATCTTCAGAAGGTGTGGTCGCATCTGGGACTGGTCAAACAGAACGTGCCGTGGATCATCCCCTAAAGCCAAATGAACCGTGCAATCTATAGCAAATAGTCCACAGTCACTGCTTCCAAACTGCTGCTGCACATTTGGGACTTCAACGTCCAGCAACGAACTGCCATCTTCGTATGCTGTTCGTAGTGACCTATAAATGCAAGCAAGCTGGTGAGTGAGTGATGGGTGGAGTTTGCCACTGTATTTGCTGTCATAAACAGTGACTTGCTGTTCAAACGAACTTGATGCAACCCAATGGTTTCCTGCCACAAAATGAATCTGTAGGGCCTCATGCTGCTCTGTGTGAAAACCATCATTTTCTGAAAGGAGAGTGCACTGCAGGCCATTGATGTGGGGGAACTGAGCTTTCAGCAGTTTCTGGGCAAGCTGTATATGCTCTTCTGTGAGCCACTTTCCCTTCTAAAGGTCTTCCTTCATCTGAGTGGTGAAGTTTCTGCAGCTTCCTCCTTTTCTTGGGTGGCTCTTCTGTAGGTTGCTCTCCTTCAGGGTGCTCCTCATCAGCTGTTGTCTCCTGTTGTGTGTCTCTTTGCTTATATACCTAATGATGTATACATGTAACAGTAGTAAAAATGCCTGAATGATGCATACATTAGAATTAAGGAGATAGTTGGCTAGTAACCAACCTTCAGCCGAGCAATGTTAAATTTCTTCTTAAGAATCCTGCCACTTGAAATGGCGTTGTAATGTGTTTCCCGCACATAAACAGGATAGCACAAGCCTCACTGGACCTCCACAGTGGTGAAAATTGCCTTCTCGATCTCTACTAGAACTTAAACAGGCTAGCACGAACCTCACAGGACTTCCACAGGGGTGTAAACTGCTTTCTCGATCTTTCCTGGCACTGAAACAGGCCTGCACATGCTTCCCAGCATCTCGGCGGTTAAAACGGCGTTGTAATGTGTTTCCCGTACATAAACAGGCTTGCACGAGCTTCACAGGACTTCCACAGTGGTGAAAACTGCTTTCTCGATCTTTACTAGAACTTAAACAGGCCTGCACGTGCTTTACAGCACCTCCTAAGCTGCTAAAAAGGGGGTTGAAGGGAGTTTCAGGCTTATAAACAGGCTAGCACAAGCCTCACTGGACCTCCACAGTGGTGAAAACTGCTTCTCGATCTTTCCTGGCACTTAAACAGGCCTGCACATGCTTCCCAGCATCTCCTCGGCGGTTAAAACGGCGTTGTAATGTGTTTCCCTTACATAAATAGGCCTGCACGTGCTTCACAGCACCTCCTCGACGGTGAAAACGGTGTTGTGGGTTCTCTCCCGCACATAAACTGGCTCGCACGAGCTTCACAGGACCTCCACAGTGGTGAAAACTGCTTTCTCGATCTTTACTGGCACTTAAAATAGGCTAGCACGAACCTCACAGGACTTCCACAGGGGTGAAAACTGTTTTCTCGCTCTTTCCTAGCATTTAAACAGGCCAGCACGTGCTTCACAGCACCTTCATGGAGATTAAACTGTGTTGTGGTGTCTCTCCCGCACATAAACAGGCTTCACAGCGGTGAAAACTGCTTTATCCGTCTTTACTTGCACTTCAATAGGCCTGCACGGGCTTCACAGCACCTCCTCGGCAGTTAAAATGGCGTTGTAATGTGTTTCCCGCACATAAAATGGCTTGCACGAGCTTCACAGGACCTCCACCGTGGTGAAACTGCTTTCTCCATCTTTACTGGTACTTAAACAGGCCTGCACGTGCTTCCAAGCACCTCGGCTACTAAAACGGCGTTATAAGGTGTTTTAGGCATATAAACAGGCTAGAACAAGCCTCACTGGACCTCCACAGTGGTGAAAACTGCTTTCTCGATCTTTACTGGCACTTAAACAGGCCTGCACGTGCTTCACAGCCCCTCTTAGTCGCTTAAATCGACGTTGTAGGGTGTTTACCGCACATAAACAGGCTTGCACGAGCTTCACAGGACCTCCACAGTGGTGAAAACAGCTTTCTCGATCTTTGCTGGTACTTAAACAGGCCTGTACGTGCTTCAAGCAACTCGGCTGCTAAAGCGGCGTTATAGGGAGTTTCTGGCACATGTACAGGCCAGCACAAGTCTCACTGGACCTCCAAAGTAGTGAAAACTGCTTTTCCGATCTTTCCTGGCAATTAAACATGCAAGCATGAACCTCAGGGGACTTTCACCGGGGTGAAAACTGCTTTCTTGATCATTCGTGGTACTTAAACAGTCCTGCACGTGCTTCACAGCACCTCCTCGGCGGTTAAAACGGCGTTGTAATGTGTTTCCCGGACAGAAACAGGCTTGCACCAGCTGCACAGGACCTCCACAGGGGTGAAAACTGCTTTTTATTTTTATTTTTATTTTTTATGTTGAACAATGAATTATAACAATTCAGTGTACAGTCCAATAGCTGAAGCTAGTATAAAGGACCTCGAAATAAAAAAACAACAACAATATCAACAACAAGAAAAAAAATGTGACATATACAAGACAATGGCTCATACGGATGAGAGCTACAATGAAAATAAGGTTTTAAGATTACCTTTAAAAGAAGTAATAGAGTCAATTAAAACTATTTCATTAGGTAAGGAGTTCCAAAGCTTAATTGAGCTAACAAAAAAAAGAATTAAAAAAAGATACAGTTTTGGCGAAGGGTTGTTCTAGACATTTAGTATGATAAATTCTTAAGTTAGGATTACTTTTAATTGTAAAAAAGCCAGGAGGGCAAAAGGAAAGGCCATTTAAAAATTTAAAGGTATAAAGTAGTTTGTGATACTGTCGCCGTGATTCAAGAGATGGTAGGTCATATGGGGGACTAAAGTTGTGACTGGACCAAGGCTTGGTGGCAATTCGAATTGCAAAGTGTTGGACGCTCTCCAGAAGTATCTTGTCCTTTTTGAAGTGTGGGTCCCAGATAGCACATCCGTATTCAAGTATGGGAAGAACTTGGGTTTTATATAAGTGCAGATTCAGTGGAACAGTGAGGGGAGAAAGTGCGATATATATATCCAAGAAGTCTCCGTGCTTTGCAGCAAACACTTTCAATGTGTTTGGACCATGTGAGGTCATCTGATAGCCAAATGCCTAGATATTTGAAATGTCTCACCTTCTCGATCTGAATACCATTGAGTGAAAATGACGTACATTGTGATTTTCTGTTGCGAGAAATTAGCATGACTTTGGTTTTGTTAGCATTCAGGGTTAAGTGATTTGCAACTGTCCAATTGCTTATTGCGTCGATGTCCTTACGGAAGTCGCAAAAGTCAGAATCTGACTTGATTGGTTTAAAAAGTAAGATGTCATCAGCAAATAAGAAAAGTTTTGTTCCAGGTGTCAGGGGAACATTCCCGATCTGTCCTGGCAATTAAACACGCTAGCACGAACCACATGGGACTTCCAAAGGGGTGAAAACTGCTTTCTCGATCTTTTCTGGCACTTAAACAGGCGTGCACGTGCTTAACAGCACCACCTCGACGGTGAAAACGGTGTTGTGGGTTCTCTCCCGCACATAAACTAGCTCGCACGAGCTTCACAGGACCTCCACAGTGGTGAAAACTGCTTTCTCGATAATTAATAGCACTTAAACAGGCTTGCACGTGCTTCACAGCACCTCCTCGGCTTCTGAAACGGCGTTATAGGGTGTTTCAGGCATATAAACAGGCTAGATCAAGCCTCACTGGGCCTCCACAGTGGTGAAAACTGCTTTCTCGATCTTTACTGGCACTTAAAATAGGCTAGGACGAACCTCACAGGATTTCCACAGGGGTGAAACTGCTTTCTCGATATTTCCTAGCATTTAAACAGGCCAGCACGTGCTTCACAGCACCTTCATGGAGATTAAAACTGTGTTGTGGTATCTCTCCCGCACATAAACAGGCTTGCACGAGCTTCACAGCGGTGAAAACTGCTTTATCCGTCTTTACTTGCACTCAAATAGGCCTGCACGGGCTTCACAGCACCACTTCGGCGGTTAAAACGACGCTGTAGAGTGTTTTCCGCACATTAACAAGCTTGCACGAGCTTCACAGGACGTCCTCCAGTAGTTAAAACTGCTTTCTCGATCTTTAATAGAGCAAAAACACGCCCGAACGTGCTTCACAGCATCACCTCGGCGGTTAAAACGGTGTTGTGGGGTCACTCCCGCACATAAACAGGCTTGAACGAGCTTCACAGGACCTCCACAGTGGTGAAAACTGCCTTATCCATCTTTACTTGCATTTCAATAGGCACGCACGTGCTTCATAGCACCTCCTCGGCGGTTAAAACGGCGTTGTAATGTGTTTCCCGCACATAAACAGGCTTGCACGAGCTTCACAGCGGTGAAAACTGCTTTATCCGTCTTTACTTGCACTCCAATAGGCCTGCACTGGCTTCACAGCACCTCCACGGCGGTTAAAACGACGTTGTAATGTGTTTCCCGCACATAAAAAGGCTTGCACGAGCTTCACAGGACCTCCACAGCGGTGAAAACAGCTTTCTCGATCTTTACTGGCACTTAAACAGTCGTGCACGTGCTTCACAGCACCTCCGCGTCGGTTAAAGTGACGTTGTAGGGTGTCTCCCGCACATAAACTGGCTTGAACGAGCTTCACAGGACCTCCACAGTGGTGAAAACTGCCTTATCTATCTTTACTTGCATTTCAATAGGCACGCACGTGCTTCACAGCAGCTCCACGGCGGTTAAAACGGCGTTGTAATGTGTTTCCCGAACATAAAAAGGCTTGCACGAGCTCCACAAGACCTCCACAGCGGTGAAAACAGCTTTCTCGATCTTTACAGGCACTTAAACAGTCGTGCACGTGCTTCACAGCGCCTCTGCGACGGTTAAAGTGACGTTGTAGGGTGTTTCCCGCACATAAACAGGCTTGCACGTACTTCACAGGACCTCCACAGTGGTGAAAACTGCTTTCTTGATCTTTACTGGCACTTAAACAGGTCTGCACGTGTTTCCAAGCACCTCCTAGGCTGCTAAAACGGCGTTATAGGGAGTTTCAGGCGCATAAACAGGCCAGCACAAGTCTCACTGGACCTCCACAGTGGTGAAAACTGCTTTCCCGATCTGTCCTGGCAATTAAATACGCTAGCACGAACCACATGGGACTTCCAAAGGGGTGAAAATTGCTATCTCGATCTTTTCTGGCAGTTAAACAGGCGTGCACGTGCTTCACAGCACCTCCTCGAAGGTGAAAACGGTGTTGTGGGTTCTCTCCCGCACATAAACTAGCTCGCACGAGCTTCACAGGACCTCCACAGTGGTGAAAACTGCTTTCTGGATAATTAATAGCACTTAAACAGGCTTGCACGTGCTTCACAGCACCTCCTTGGCTTCTGAAACGGCGTTATAGGATGTTTCAGGCATATAAACAGGCTAGAACAAGCCTTACAGGACTTCCACAACGGTGAAAACTGCTTTCTCGAATTTTACTGGAACTTAAACAGGCCTGAACGTGCTTCACAGCATCACCTCGGAGGTTAAAACGGTGTTGTGGGGTCTCTCCCGCACATAAACAGGCTTGAACGAGCTTCACAGGACCTCCACAGTGGTGAAAACTGCCTTATCCATCTTTACTTGCATTTCAATAGGCCTGCACGTGGTCCACAGCACCTCTTCGGCGGTTAAAACGACGCTGTAGAGTGTTTTCCGCACATTAACAAGCTTGCACGTACTTCACAGGACCTCCACGGTTGTGAAAACTGCTTTCTTGATCTTTACTGGCACTTAAACAGGGCTGAACGTGCTTCCAAGCACCTCCTAGGCTGCGAAAACGGCGTTATAGGGAGTTTTAGGCTCATAAACAGGCCAGCACAAGTCTCACTGGACCTCCACAGTGGTGAAAACTGCTTTCCCGATCTGTCCTGGCAATTAAACACGCTAGAACGAACCACATGGGACTTCCAAAGGGGTGAAAACTGCTTTCTCGATCTTTTCTGGCACTTAAACAGGCGTGCACGTGCTTCACAGCCCCTCCTCGAAGGTGAAAACGGTGTTGTGGGTTCTCTTCCGCCATTAAACTAGCTCGCACGAGCTTCACAGAACCTCCACAGTGGTGAAAACTGCTTTCTGGATAATTAATAGCACTTAAACAGGCTTACACGTGCTTCACAGCACCTCCTCGGCTTCTGAAACGGCGTTATAGGGTGTTTCAGGCATATAAACAGGCTAGAACAAGCCTCACTGGACCTCCACAGTGGTGAAAACTGCTTTCTCGATCTTTACTGGCACTTAAAATAGGCTAGGACGAACCTCACAGGACTTCCACAGGGGTGAAAACTGCTTTCTCGATCTTTCCTAGCATTTAAACAGGCCAGCACGTGCTTCACAGCACCTTCATGGAGATTAAAATTGTGTTGTGGTGTCTCTCCCGCACATAAACAGGCTTGCACGAGCTTCCTAGCGGTGAAAACTGCTTTATCCGTCTTTACTTGCACTCCAATAGGCCAGCACTGGCTTCACAGCACCTCCACGGCGGTTAAAACGACGTTGTAGAGTGTTTACCGCACACTAACAAGCTTGCACGAGCTTCACAGGACGTCCACAGTGGTGAAAACTGCTTTCTCGATCTTTACTAGAACGAAAACAGGCCTGCACGTGCTTCACAGCATCACCTCGGCGGTTAAAACGGTGTTGTGGGGTCTCTCCCGCACATAAACAGGCTTGAACGAGCTTCACAGGACCTCACAGTGGTGAAAACTGCCTTATCCATCTTTACTTGCATTTCAATAGGCACGCTCGTGCTTCACTGCACTTCCTCGGCGGTTAAAACGGCGTTGTAATGTGTTTCCCGCACATAAAAAGGCTTGCACGAGCTTCATAGGACTTCCACAGAGGTGAAAACTGCTTTCTTGATCTTTACTGACACTTAAACAGGTCTGCACGTGTTTCCAAGCACCTCCTAGGCTGCTAAAACGGCGTTATAGGGTGTTTCAGGCGCATAAACTGGCTAGCACAAGTCTCACTGGACCTCCACAGTGGTGAAAACTGCTTTCCCGATCTGTCCTGGCAATTAAACACGGTAACACGAACCACATGGGACTACCAAAGGGGTGAAAACTGCTTTCTCGATCTTTTCTGGCTCTTAAACAGGCGTGCACGTGCTTCACAGCACCTCCTCGAAGGTGAAAACGGTGTTGTGGGGTCTCTCCCGCTATTAAACTAGCTCGGACGAGCTTCACAGGACCTCCACAGTGGTGAAAACTGCTTTCTGGATAATTAATAGCACGTAAACAGGCTTGCACGTGATTCACAGCACCTCCTCGGCTTCTGAAACGGCGTTATAGGGTGTTTCAGGCATATAAACAGGCTAGAACAAGCCTCACTGGACCTCCACAGTGGTGAAAACTGCTTTCTCGATCTTTACTGGCACTTAAAATAGGCTAGGACGGGCCTCACAGGATTTCCACAGCGGTGAAAACTGCTTTCTCGATTTTTCCTAGCATTTAAACAGGCCAGCACGTGCTTCACAGCAACTTCATGGAGATTAAAACTGTGTTGTGGTATCTCTGCCGCACATAAACAGGCTTGCACGAGCTTCACAGCGGTGAAAACTGCTTTATCCTTCTTTACTTGCCCTCAAATAGGCCTGCACGGGCTTCACAGCACCTCCTCGGCGGTTAAAACGTCGTTGTAGAGTGTTTTCCGCACATTAACCAGTCTGCAAGAGCTTCACAGGACGTTCACAGTGGTGAAAACTGCTTCCTGGATCTTTACTAGAACTTAAACAGGCCTGGACGTGCTTCACAGCATCACATCGGCGGTTAAAACGGTGTTGTGGGGTCTCTGCCGCACATAAACAGGCTGGAACGAGTTTCACAGGACCTCCACAGTGGTGAAAACTGCCTTATCCATCTTTACTTGCATTTCAATAGGCCTGCTCGTGGTTCACAGCACCTCTTCGGCGGTTAAAACGACGCTGTAGAGTGATTTCCGCACATTAACAAGCTTGCACGAGCTTCACAGGACGTCCTCCAGTGTTTAAAACTGCTTTCTCTATCTTTAATAGAACTTAAACACGCCTGCACGTGCTTCACAGCATCACCTCGGCGGTTAAAACGGTGTTGTGGGGTCTCTCTCGCACATAAACAGGATTGAACGAGCTTCACAGGACCTCCACAGTGGTGAAAACTGCTTTATCCATCTTGACTTGCATTTCGATAGGCACGCACGTGCTTCACAGCACCTCCTCGGCGGTTAAAACGGCGTTGTAATGTGTTTCCCGCACATAAAAAGGCTTGCACGAGCTTCACAGGACCTCCACAGTGGTGAAAACTGCTTTATCGATCTTTACTGCGACTTAAACAGTCATGCACGTGCTTCACAGCACCTCTGCGACGGTTAAAGTGACGTTGTAAGGTGTTTCCTGCACATAAACAGGCTTGCACGTACTTCACAGGACCTCCACAGTGGTGAAAACTGCTTTCTTGATCTTTACTGGCACTTAAACAGGTCTGCACGTGTTTCCAAGCACCTCCTAGGCTGCTAAAACGGCGTTATAGGGAGTTTCAGGCGCATAAACAGGCCAGCACAAGTCTCACTGGACCTCCACAGTGGTGAAAACTGCTTTCCCGATCTGTCCTGGCAATTAAACACGCTAGCACGAACCACATGGGACTTCCAAAGGGGTGAAAACTGCTTTCTCGATCTTTTCTGGCACTTAAACAGGCGTGCACGTGCTTCACAGCACCTCCTCGACGTTGAAAACGGTGTTGTGGGTTCTCTCCCGCACGTAATATAGCTCTCACGAGCTTCACAGGACCTCCACAGTGGTGAAAACTGCTTTCTGGATAATTAATAGCACTTAAACAGGCTTGCATGTGCTTCACAGCACCTCCTCGGCTTCTAAAACGGCGTTATAGTGCGTTTCAGGCATATAAACAGGCTAGAACAAGCCTCATTGGACCTCCACAGTTGTGAAAACTGCTTTCTCGATCTGTACTGGCACTTAAAATAGGCTAGTACGAACCTCACAGGATTTCCACAAGGGTGAAAACTGCTTTCTCGATTTTTCCTAGCATTTATACAGGCCAGCACGTTCTTCAGAGCACCTTCATGGAGATTAAAACTGTGTTGTGGTATCTCTCCCGCACATAAACAGGCTTGCACGAGCTTCAAAGCGGTGAAAACTGCTTTATCCGTCTTTACTTGCACTCAAATAGGCCTGCGACGTTGTAGAGTGTTTTCCGCACATTAACAAGTTTGCAAGAGCTTCACAGGACGTTCACAATGGTGAAAACTGCTTCCTCGATCTTTACTAGAACTTAAACAGGTCTGGACGTGCTTCACAGCATCACCTTGGCGGTTAAAACGGTGTTGTGGGGTCTCTCCCGCACATGAACAGGCATGAACGAGCTTCACAGGACCTCCACAGTGGTGAAAACTGCCTTATCCATCTTTACTTGCATTTCAATAGGCCTGCACGTGCTTCACAGCACCTCCTCGGCTTCTGAAACGGCGTTATAGTGTGTTTCAGGCATATAAACAGGCTAGAACAAGCCTCACTGGACCTCCACAGTGGTGAAAAGTGCTTTCTCGATCTTTACTAGAACTTAAGCAGGCGTGCACGTGCTTCACAGCACCTCCTCGGCTTCTAAAACAGTGTTATAGGGAGCTTGACTTCCATAGTGGTGATAATTGCTTTCTCGATCTTTCGTTAAACTGAACAGGCCTGCACGTGCTTCACAGCATCACCTTGTCGGTTAAAACGATGTTGTGGGGTCTCTCCCGCACATAAACAGGCTTGAACGAGCTTCACAGGACCTCCACAGTGGTGAAATCTGCCTTATCCATGTTTACTTGCATTTCAGTAGGCACGCACGTGCTTCACAGCACCTCCTCGGCGGTTAAATCGACGTTGTAGGGTGTTCACCGCACACAAACAGGCTTGAACGAGCTTCACAGGACCTCCACAGTAGTGAAAACTGCCTTATCCATCTTTACTTGCATTTCAGGAGGCACGCAAGTGCTTCACAGCACCTCGTTGGCGGTTAAAACGGCGTTGTAATGTGTTTCCCGCACATAAACAGGCTTGCACGACCTTAACAGGACCTCCACAGTGGTGAAAACTGCTTTCTCGACCTTTACTGGCACTTAAACAGGCCAGCACGTGCTTCACAGCACCTTCATGGAGATTAAAACTGTGTTGTGGCGTCTATCCCGCACATAAACAGGCTTGCACGAGCTTCACAGAGGTGAAAACTGCTTTATCCGTCTTTACTTGCACTTCAACAGGCCTGCACGGGCTTGACAGCACAATCTCGGCGGTTAAAACGGCGTTGTAATTTGATTCCCGCACATAAACAGGCTTGCACGAGCTTCACAGGAACTCCACAGTGGTGAAAACTGCTCTTTACTGGCACTTAAACCGTCCTGCACGTGCTTCACAATACCTCTGTGGCGGTTAAAGAGACATTGTAGGGTGTTTCCCGCACATTAACTGGCTTGCAGGAGGTCTAGCTATGAAATGGGACCAGTCGTACTCCTCCACCTTGTCCTGGCTACGCTGTCGCCTGACTTTCTCTCTTCTCCGTTCAGCCATTCAGTGTATCAGGGGAGCTCGCTCCAGCTGTGGTCATGCTGCCAAGTCGCCACCTCCCATTGACTTGACATGAACAGGCTAGCACAAGCCTCACTGGACCCCCACAGTGGTGAAAACTGCTTTCTCGATATTTCCTGGTGCACAAACAGGCTAGCACGAACCTCGCAGGACTTCCACAGGGGTGTAAACTGCTTTCTCGATCTTTCCTGCTACTTAAACAGGCCTGCACATGCTTACCAGCATCTCCTCGGCGGTTAAAACGGCGTTGTAATGTGTTTCCCGTACATAAACAGTCCTGCACGTGCTTCACAGCACCTCTGTGACGGTTAAAATGACGTTGTAGCATGTTTTCCGCTCATAACCAGGCTTGCACGGGCTTCACAGGACCTCCATAGTGGTGAAAACTTCTTTCTCGATCTTTACTAGCACATAAACAGGCCTGCACGTGCTTCACAGCACCTCCTCGGCTGCTAAAACGGCGTTATAGGGAGCTTCAGGCATATAAACAGACTAGCAGAAGCCTCACTTGACCTCCATAGTGGTGAAAACTGCTTTCTCGATCTTTCCTGCCACTTAAACAGGCCTGCACGTACTTCACAGCATCACCTCGGGGGTTAAAACGGTGTTGTGGGGTCTCTCCCGCACATAAACAGGCTTGAACGAGCTTTACAGGACATCCACAGTGGTGAAAACTGCCTTATCCATCTTTACTTGTACTTCAATAGGCACGCACGAGCTTCACAGCACCTCCTCGGCTGTTAAAACGGCGTTGTAATGTGTTTCCCGCACATAAACAGGCTTGCACGAGCTTCACAGGATCTCCACAGTGGTAAAACTGCCTTATCTATCTTTACTTGCATTTCAATAGGCACGCATGAGCTTCACAGCATCTCCTCGGCTGTGAAAACGGCGTTGTAATGTGTTTCCCGCACATAAAAAGGCTTGCACGAGCTTCACAGGACTTCCACAGCAGTGAAAACAGCTTTCTCGATCTTTACTGGCACTTAAACAGTTGTGCACGTGCTTCACAGCACCTCTGCGACGGTTAAAGTGTCGTTGTAGGGTGTTTCCCGCACATAAACAAGCTTGCACGTACTTCACAGGACCACCACAGTGGTGAAAACTGCTTTCTGGAAATTAATAGCACTTAAACAGGCTTGCACGTGCTTCACAGCACCTCCTCGGCTTCTGAAACGGCGTTATAGGGTGTTTCAGGCATATAAACAGGCTAGAACAAGCCTCACTGGACCTCCACAGTTGTGAAGACTGCTTTCTCGATCTTTACTGGCACTTAAAATAGGCTAGGACGAACCTCACAGGACTTCCACAGGGGTGAAAACTGCTTTCTCGATCTTTCCTAGCATTTAAACAGGCCAGCACGTGCTTCACAGCACCTTCATGGAGATTAAAATTGTGTTGTGGTGTCTCTCCGCACATAAACAGGCTTGCACGAGTTTCACAGCGGTGAAAACTGCTTTATCCGTCTTTACTTGCACTCCAATAGGCCTGCACTGGCTTCACAGCACCTCCACGGCGGTTAAAACGACGATGTAGAGTATTTTCCTCACACTAACAAGCTTGCACGAGCTTCACAGGAAGTCCACAGTGGTGAAAACTGCTTTCTCGAACTTTACTAGAACGAAAACAGGCCTGCACGTGCTTCACAGCATCACCTCGGCGGTTAAAACGGTGTTGTGGGGTCTCTCCCGCACATAAACAGGCTTGAACGAGCTTCACAGGACCTCCACAGTGGTGAAAACTGCCTTATGCATCTTTACTTGCATTTCAATAGGCACGCACGTGCTTCACAGCACTTCCTCGGCGGTTAAAACGGCGTTGTAATGTGTTTCCCGCACATAAACAGGCTTGCACGAGCTTCACAGGACCTCCACAGTGGCGAAAACTGCCTTATCTATCTTTACTTGTATTTCAATAGGCACGCACGAGCTTCACAGCACCTCCTCGGCTGTTAAAACGGCGTTGTAATGTGTTTCCCGCACATAAAAAGGCTTGCACGAGCTTCACAGGACCTCTACAGCGGTGAAAACAGCTTTCTCGTTCTTTACAGGCACTAAAACAGTCGTGCACGTGCTTCACAGCACCTCTGCGACGGTTAAAGTGACGTTGTAGGGTGTTTCCCGCACATAAACAAGCTTGCACGTACTTCACAGGACCTCCACAGTGGTGAAAACTGCTTTCTGGATAATTAATAGCACTTAAACAGGCTTGCACGTGCTTCACAGCACCTCCTTGGCTTCTGAAACGGCGTTATAGGGTGCTTCAGGCATATAAACAGGCTAGAAAAAGCCTCACTGGACCTCCACAGTGGTGAAAACTGCTTTCTCGATCTTTACTGGCACTTAAACCGTCCTGCACGTGTTTCACAGCACCTCTGTGACGGTTAAAATGACGTTGTAGGGTGTTTCCCGCTCATAAACAGTCTTGCACGGGCTTCACAGGACCTAAACAGTGGTGAAAAATTCTTTCTCGTGTCTTTACTAGAACTTAAACAGGCCTGCACGTGCTTCACAGTAGCTCCTCGGCTGCTAAAACGGCGTTATAGGGAGTGTCAGGCATATAAACAGGCTAGCACAAGCCTCACTTGACCTCCATAGTGGTGAAAACTGTTTTCTCGATCTTTCCTGCCACATAAACAGGCCTGCACGTGTTTCACAGCATCACCTCGGGGGTTAAAACGGTGTTGTGGGGTCTCTCCCGCACATAAACAGGCTTGAACGAGCTTCACAGGACCTCCACAGTGGTGAAAACTGCCTTATCTATCTTTACTTGTATTTCAATAGCCACGCACGAGCTTCACAGCACCTCCTCGGCTGTTAAAACGGCGTTGTAATGTGTTTCCCGCACATAAAAAGGCTTGCACGAGCTTCACAGGACCTCCACAGCGGTGAAAACAGCTTTCTCGTTCTTTACTGGCACTTAAACAGTCGTGCACGTGCTTCACAGCACCTCTGCGACGGTTAAAGTGACGTTGTAGGGTGTTTCCCGCACATAAACAAGCTTGCACGTACTTCACAGGACCTCCACAGTGGTGAAAACTGCTTTCTGGATAATAGCACTTAAACAGGCTTGCACGTGCTTCACAGCACCTCCTCGGCTTCTGAAACGGCGTTATAGGGTGTTTCAGGCATATAAACAGGCTAGAACAAGCCTCACTGGACCTCCACAGTGGTGAAAACTGCTTTCTCGATCTTTACTGGCACTTAAAATAGGCTAGGACGAACCTCACAGGACTTCCACAGGGGTGAAAACTGCTTTCTCGATCTTTCCTAGTATTTAAACAGGCCAGCACGTGCTTCACAGCACCTTCATGGAGATTAAAATTGTGTTGTGGTGTCTCTCCCGCACATAAACAGGCTTGCACGAGTTTCACAGCGGTGAAAACTGCTTTATCCGTCTTTACTTGCACTCCAATAGGCCTGCACTGGCTTCACAGCACCTCCACGGCGGTTAAAACGACGTTGTAGAGTGTTTTCCGCACACTAACAAGCTTGGACGAGCTTCACAGGACGTCCACAGTGGTGAAAACTGCTTTCTCGATCTTTACTAGAACGTAAACAGGCCTGCACGTGCTTCACAGCATCACCTCGGCGGTTAAAACGGTGTTGTGGGGTCTCTCCCGCACATAAACAGGCTTGAACGAGCTTCACAGGACCTCCACAGTGGTGAAAACTGCCTTATGCATCTTTACTTGCATTTCAATAGGCACGCACGTGCTTCACAGCACTTCCTCGGCGGTTAAAACGGCGTTGTAATGTGTTTCTCGCACATTAACGGGCTTGCACGAGCTTCACAGGACCTCCACAGTGGTGAAAACTGCTTTCCTGATCCTTCCTGGCAATTAAACATGCAAGCATGAACCTCAGGGGACTTCTACAGGGGTGAAAACTGCTTTCTTGATCATTCCTGGTACTTAAACAGTCCTGCACGTGCTTCACAGCACCTCCTCGGCGGTTAAAACGGCGTTGTAATATGTTTCCCGGACAGAAAGAGGCTTGCACCAGCTGCACAGGACCTCCACAGGGGTGAAAACTGCTTCCTCGATCTTTACTAGCACTTAAATAGGCCTGCAGGTGCTTCACAGCACCTCTTCGGCTGCTAAAACGGCGTTATAGGGAGTTTCAGGCATGTAAACAGGTTAGCACAAGCTTTAATGGACCTCCACATCGGTGAAAACTGTTTTCTCGATCTTTCCTGGCACTTAAACAGTCCTGCACGTGCTTCACAGCACCTCTGTGACGGTTAAAGTGACGTTGTAGGGTGTTTCCCGCTCATAAACAGGCTTGCACGGGCTTCACAGGACCTACACAGTGGTGAAAAATTCTTTCTCGTGTCTTTACTAGAACTTAAACAGGCCTGCACGTGCTTCACAGTACCTCCTCGGCTGCTAAAACTGCGTTATAGGGAGTTTCAGGCATATAAACAGGCTAGCACAAGCCTCACTTGTCCTCCATAGTTGTGAAAACTGTTTTCTCGATCTTTCCTGCCACTGAAACAGGCCTGCACGTGCTTCACAGCATCACCTCGGCGGTAAAAAAAACGTTGTTGTTGGGTCTCTCCCGCACATAAACAGGCTTGAACGAGCTACACATGATCTCCACAGTGGTGAAAACTGCCTTATCCATCTTTACTTGCACTTCAATAGGCACGCACGAGCTTCAAAGCACCTCCTCGGCGGTTAAAACGGCGTTGTAATGTGTTTCCCGCATATAAACAGGCTTGCACGACCTTCACAGGACCTCCACAGTGGTGAAAACTGCTTTCTCGACCTTTACTGGCACTTAAACAGGCCAGCACGTGCTTCACAGCACCTTCATGGAGATTAAAACTGTGTTGTGGCGACTATCCCGCACATAAACAGGCTTGCACGAGCTTCACAGCGGTGAAAACTGCTTTATCCGTCTTTACTTGCACTTCAACAGGCCTGCACGGGCTTGACAGCACAATCTCGGCGGTTAAAACGGCGTTGTAATTTGATTCCCGCACATAAACAGGCTTGCACGAGCTTCACAGAAACTCCACAGTGGTGAAAACTGCTCTTTACTGGCACTTAAACAGTCCTGCACGTGCTTCACAATACCTCTGTGGCGGTTAAAGAGACATTGTAGGGTGTTTCCCGCACATTAACTGGCTTGCAGGAGGTCTAGCTATGAAATGGGACCAGTCGTACTCCTCCACCTTGTCCTGGCTACGCTGTCGCCTGACTTTCTCTCTTCTCCGTTCAGCCATTCAGTGTATCAGGGGAGCTCGCTCCAGCTGTGGTCATGCTGCCAAGTCGCCACCTCCCATTGACTTGACATGAACAGGCTAGCACAAGCCTCACTGGACCCCCACAGTGGTGAAAACTGCTTTCCCGATCTTTCCTGGCAATTAAACATGCAAGCATGAACCTCAGGGGACTTCTACAGGGGTGAAAACTGCTTTCTTGATCATTCCTGGTACTTAAACAGTCCTGCACGTGCTTCACAGCACCTCCTCGGCGGTTAAAACGGCGTTGTAATGTGTTTCCCGGACAGAAAGAGGCTTGCACCAGCTGCACAGGACCTCCACAGGGGTGAAAACTGCTTCCTCGATCTTTACTAGCACTTAAATAGGCCTGCACGTGCTTCACAGCACCTCTTCGGCTGCTAAAACGGCGTTATAGGGAGTTTCAGGCATATAAACAGGTTAGCACAAGCTTTAATGGACCTCCACAGCGGTGAAAACTGCTTTCTCGATCTTTCCTGGCACTTAAACAGTCCTGCACGTGCTTCACAGCACCTTTGTGACGGTCAAAGTGACGTTGTAGGATGTTTCCCGCTCATAAACAGGCTTGCACGGGCTTCACAGGACCTACACAGTGGTGAAAAATTCTTTCTCGTGTCTTTACTAGAACTTAAACAGGCCTGCACGTGCTTCACAGTACCTCCTCGGCTGCTAAAACGGCGTTATAGGGAGTTTCAGGCATATAAACAGGCTAGCACAAGCCTCACTTGTCCTCCATAGTTGTGAAAACTGTTTTCTCGATCTTTCCTGCCACTTAAACAGGCCTGTACGTGCTTCACAGCATCACATCGGCGGTAAAAAACCTTGTTGTTGGGTCTCTCCCGCACATAAACAGGCTTGAACGAGCTTCACATGACCTCCACAGTGGTAAAAACTGCCTTATCCATCTTTACTTGCACTTCAATAGGCACGCACGAGCTTCAAAGCACCTCCTCGGCGGTTAAAACGGCGTTGTAATGTGTTTCCCGCACATAAACAGGCTTGCACGACCTTCACAGGACCTCCACAGTGGTGAAAACTGCTTTCCCGATCTTTCCTGGCAATTAAACATGCAAGCATGAACCTCAGGGGACTTCTAGAGGGGTGAAAACTGCTTTCTTGATCATTCCTGGTACTTAAACAGTCCTGCACGTGCTTCACAGCACCTCCTCGGCGGTTAAAACGGCGTTGTAATGTGTTTCCCGGACAGAAACAGGCTTGCACCAGCTGCACAGGACCTCCACAGGGGTGAAAACTGCTTCCTCGATCTTTACTAGCATTTAAATAGGCGTGCACGTGCTTCACAGCACCTCTTCGGCTGCTAAAACGGCGTTATAGGGAGTTTCAGGCTATAAACAGGCGAGCACAAGCTTTAAAGTACCTCCACGGCGGTGAAAACTGCTTTCTCGATCTTTCCTGGCACTTAAACAGTCCAGCACGTGCTTGACAGCACCTCTGTGACGGTTAAAGTGACGTTGTAGGGTGTTTCCCACTCATAAACAGGCTTGCACGGGCTTCACAGGACCTACACAGTGGTGAAAAATTCTTTCTCGTGTCTTTACTAGAACTTAAACAGGCCTGCACGTGCTTCACAGTAGCTCCTCGGCTGGTAAAACGGCGTTATAGGGTTTTAGGCATATAAACAGGCTAGCACAAGCCTCACTTGACCTCCATAGTGGTGAAAACTGTTTTCTCGATCTTTCCTGCCACTTAAACAGGCCTGTACGTGCTTCACAGCATCACCTCAGCGGTAAAAAACGTTGTTGTTGGGTCTCTCCCGCACATAAACAGGCTTGAACGAGCTTCACAGGACCTCCACAGTGGTGAAAATTGCCTTATCCATCTTTACTTGCACTTCAATAGGCACGGACGAGCTTCAGAGCACCTCCTCGGCTGTTAAAACGGCGTTGTAATGTGTTTCCCGCACATAAACAGGCTTGCACGTACTTCACAGGACCTCCACAGTGGTGAAAACTGCTTTCTTGATCTTTACTGGCACTTAAACAGGTCTGCACGTGTTTCCAAGCACCTCCTAGGCTGCTAAAACGGCGTTATAGGGAGTTTCAGGCGCATAAACAGGCCAGCACAAGTCTCACAGGACCTCGACAGTGGTGAAAACTGCTTTCCCGATCTGTCCTGGCAATTAAACACGCTAGCACGAACCAAATGGGATTTCCAAAGGGGTGAAAACTGCTTTTTCGATCTTTTCTGGCACTTAAACAGGCGTGAACATGCTTCACAGCACTTCCTCGAAGGTGAAAACGGTGTTGTGGGTTCTCTCCCGCTATTAAACTAGCTCGTACGAGCTTCACAGGACCTCCACAGTGGTGAAAACTGCTTTCTGGATAATTAATAGCACTTAAACAGGTTTGCACGTGCTTCACAGCTCCTCCTCGGCTTCTGAAACGGCGTTATAGGGTGTTTCAGGCATATAAACAGGCTAGAACAAGCCTCACTGGACCTCCACAATGGTGAAAACTGATTTCTCGATCTTTACTGGCACTTAATATAGGCTAGGACGAACCTCACAGGACTTCCACAGGGGTGAAAACTGCTTTCTCGATCTTTCCTAGCATTTAAACAGGCCATCACGTGCTTCACAGCACAGATTAAAATTATGTTGTGGTGTCTCTCCCGCACATAAACAGGCTTGCACGAGCTTCACAGCGGTAAAAACTGCTTTATCCGTCTTTACTTGCACTCCAATAGGCATGCACTGGCTTCACAGCAACTCCTCGGCGGTTAAAACGACGTTGTAGAGTGTTTTCCGCACACTAACAAGCTTGCACGAGCTTCACAGGACGTCTACAGTGGTGAAAACTGCTTTCTCGATCTTTACTAGAACGTAAACAGGCCTGCACGTGCTTCACAGCATCACCTCGGCGGTTAAAACGGTGTTGTGGGGTCTCTCCCGCACATAAACAGGCTTGAACGAGCTTCACAGGACCTCCACAGTGGTGAAAACTGCCTTATCCATCTTTACTTGCATTTCAATAGGCACGCACGTGCTTCACAGCACTTCCTCGGCGGTTAAAACGGCGTTGTAATGTGCTTCCCGCGCATAAAAAGGCTTGCATGAGCTTCACACGACCTCCCCAGCGGTGAAAACAGCTTTCTCGATCTTTACTGGCACTTAAACAGGCCTTCACGTGCTTCACAGCACCTCTTCGGCGGTTAAAATGACGCTGTAGCGTGTTTACCGCACATTAACAAGCCTGCACGAGCTTCACAGGACGTCCACAGTGGTGAAAACTGCTTTCTCGATCTTTACTAGAACTTAAGCAGGCCTGCACGTGCTTCACAGCACCTCCTCGGCGGTTAAATCAACGTTGTAGGGTGTTTACCGCACATAAACAGGCTTGAACGAGCTTCACAGGACCTCCACAGTGGTGAAAACTGCCCTATCCATCTTTACTTGCATTTCAGGCGGCACGAACGTGCTTCACAGCACCTCCTCGGCGGTTAAAACGGCGTTGTAATGTGTTTCCCGCACATAAACAGGCTTGCACGAGCTTCACAGGACCTCCACAGTGGTGAAAACTGCTTTCTCGACCTTTACTGGCACTTAAACAATCCTGCACGTGCTTTACAGCACCTCTGCGACGGTTAAAGTGACGTTGTAGGGTGGTTCCAGCACATAAACAGGCATGCACGTACTTCACAGGACCTCCACAGTGGTGAAAACTGCTTTCTTGATCTTTACTGGCACTTAAACAGGTCTGCACGAGCTTCCAAGTACCTCGTAGGCGGCTAAAACGGCGTTATAGGGACTTTCAAGCACATAAACAGGCCAGCACAAGTCTCCCAGGACCTCCACAGTGGTGAAAACTGCTTTCCCGATCTTTCCTGGCAATTAAACACGCTAGCACGAACCACATGGGACTTCCAAAGTGGTGAAAACTGCTTTCTCGATCTTTTCTGGCACATAAAGAGGCGTGCGCGTGCTTCACCGCACCTCTTCGACGGTGAAAACGGTGTTGTGGGATCTCTCCCGCATAAACTGGTTCGCACGAGCTTCACAGGACCTCCACAGTGGTGAAAACTGCTCTTTTCTGGCACTTAAACAGTCCTGCACGTGCTTCACAGCACCTCTGTGGCGGTTAAAGAGACATTGTAGGGTGTTTCTAGCACATCAACTGGCTTACAGGAGTTTCAAAGGACCTCCACAGAGGTGGAAACAGCTTTCTCGATCTATACTGATACTTAAACACGCCTGCACGTGCTTCGCAGCCGCTCTTAGTCGGTTAAATCGATGTTGCTTGCACGTACTTCATAGGACCTCCACAGTGGTGAAAACTGCTTTCTCGATCTTTACTGGAACTTAAACAGGCCTGCACGTGCTTCCAAGCACCTCGGCTGCTAAAACGGCGTTATAGGGAGTTTCCGGCTCATAAACAGGCCAGCACAAGTCTCACTAGACATCCACAGTGGTGAAAACTGCTTTCCCGATCTTTCCTGGGAATTAAACACGCTAGCATGAACCTCAGGGGACTTCCACAGGGGTGAAAGCTGCTTTCTTGATCATTGCTGGTACTTAAACAGTCCTGCAAGTGCTTCACAGCACTTCCTCGGCGGTTAAAACGGCGTTGTAATGTGTTTTCCGCACGACCTTCACAGGACCTCCACAGTGGAGAAAACTGCTTTCTCAATCTTTACTGGCACTTAAACAGTCCTGCACGTGCTTCACAGTACCACTACGGCGGTTAAAGTGACGTTGTAGGGTGTTTCCCGCACATAAACAGGCTTGCACGTACTTCATAGGACCTCTGAACCACATGGGACTTCCAAAGGGGTGAAAACTGCTTTATCGATATTTCCTGGCACTTAAACAGGCTACCACGAATCTTACATGACTTCCACAGGGGTGTAAACTGCTTTCTCGATCTTTCCTGGCACTTAAACTGGCCTGCACATGCTTCCCAGCATCTCCTCGGCGGTTTAAACGGCGTTGTAATGTGTTTCCCGTACATAAACAAGCCCGCACGTGCTTCACAGCACCACCTTTGCGGTTGAAACGGTGTTGTAGGATCTCTCCCTCACATAAACAGGCTTGCATGAGCTTCACAGGACCTCAACAATGGTAAAAACTGCTTTCTCGATCTTTACTGGCACTTAAACAGGCCTGCACGTGCTTCATAGCACCTCTGCAGTGGATAAAACGACGGTGTAGGGTGTTTCCTCCACATCAACAGGCTTGCACGAGCTTCATAGGACTGTCACGAAGTAACTTGCCCCCCGAAGTAAAGTGTCTGGGGGGCAAGTTACTTCGAAGCAAACTGTCCCCCGGACACTTTACTTCGAAGCAAACTGTCCGCCCCGGACACTTTGCTTCGAAGGAAAGTGACCCCCCTCGAAGTAGATTGTCCCCCTTGTGAGGGGACAGTTTGCTTCGAAGTAAAGTGTCCGGGGGACAATTTACTTCGAAGTAGAGTGTCCTGGGGACAACTTACTTCGAAGTAGAGTGTCCCGGGGGACAACTCACTTCGAAGTAGAGTGTCCGGCGGAAAATCTACAATGAAGCAGATAGTCCAGCACACGATCAAAAGTATGTTTGAAGAAAGTATTCCACCAATCAACAAGTAACTATAACAACAACAAAACGTAGCCTCTTCGGCCTCTACGCTGCATTCCTCCGTCTCAGTTCCGTGCGCCGCATCGCGCGCAACACCGTGCCCCCCTGGCGCAGTAATCGCTGTTGATACTTCGTCATCCATGACTAAAATGCTTTTGCGCATTATGCATGGATCTTATATGGCACCTCATGACAGCTATTGATCTGATTACGTCGCTCTCGCTCCTGGTACAGGGTCAATGTCAACTATGCTTTGCGCGAGAGCGATGAAAGCGGAGGGAGGGGGGGGGGGGGGCAAATGACTTCAAAGGGGGACGGTTTACTTCGAAGTAACTTGCCCCTGGGGGACACTATACTTCGGGGGGCAAGTTACTTCGTGACAGGATGTCTATAGTGGTGAAAACAGCTTTCTCGATCTTTACTGGTACTGAAACAGGCCTGCACGTGCTTCACAGCTCCTCGGCGGATAAATCGACGTTGTAGGGTGTTTCCCGCACATACATACATGCTTGCACGAGCTTCACAGGAACTCGATAGTGGTGAAAACGGCTTTCTAGCTGTTTCCTGCCACATAAACCGGTGTCTGCGTGAAATGGGGACCCCCCAATTTGGGGACCGGGGGTCCCCAGAACTCTGGTGATATGGGGATCCTTCAGTGATTTAGGGACCCCTAAGATTTGTGTTCTATACGCAATTGGAAAAGACATATAAGAACAAATTAACAAGTCGTATATATGCAAGAGTAAAAATATGCTTATGCAATAGTATGTACAAGTAAAGAACAACAATGTTATCATTAAAGAATATTAGTATGCTGCCGATTATTCTCCTCCTCTCCTCCGCACTTTCGACCACCAAGCGAGGTTTCTTACTCCCTTTTCCGCCAATGTAGTATAAACGTTCTCCGTCCGCTGTGAAGAATTTGCTACGCTTCTTTAGCCCATGCTTGTAGAGTTTATCAGCATGAGATGGGTATGTCTTGTGGACAACGTAGTCATAAATTTCGCTGAACGTATATTTCGCTTTTGCAGCATCTTCCTCAACTTTCACGTCTTCCTTCGCCATGCTAACAACTTTAGGTGTTGTTGTGCTCTGCTTCTCGTTTTATAATTATCACTGATGGCGTACCCTTCTGATCAATGATCGTCAAGGTCCAGCGCCCAATGTTTACGAACAGGTAGGTCCGTGTCTTCCGGGGTCCCCAAAACGCTGAGGGGGTCCCTATATCACTAGCGAAATGGGGCTGGGGGGTCCCCATATCACTAGGGATATGGGGACGGGGGTCCCCATATCACGGGGGTCCCCATATCGCGCTTACACCGGCTTGGACAAGCCTTACTGGACCTCCACAGTGGTCTTCCTGAATCTTTACTCGAACTTAAACAGGCCTACACGTGCTTCACGACAACTCCTCGGCGGTTAAAACGGCTTTGTAGTGTGTTTCCCGCACATAAACAAGCTTGCAGCAGCTTCGCAGGACCTCCACAGTGGTGGAAACTGCTTTGTCGATCTTCAGTGGCAATTAAAGAGGTCAGCACATGCTTCTGAGCACCTCCTTGGCGGATAAAACGGCGTTGCCCGAACATATAAAACAGGCTTGCACGAGCTTCACAGGTTGACAGTTCTTGAAACTGATTTTTAGTTCTTTCCTGGTACTTAACCAGGCAAGCAAGATCCTCATAGAACCACCACAGTGTTGAAAACTGTTTTCTCGATCTTTACTGATTCTTAAACAGGCCTGCACGTGCTTGTTCCAGGGTGTTTCCCGCAGATAAACAGGATTGCACGACCTTCACAGGATCTCGACAGTGGTGAAAACTGATGTCTCGATCTTTACGGGCACTTAAACAGGCCTGCACGTGCTTCATAGCACATCCTCGGCGGTCAAAACTGCGTTGTAGGGTCTTACCCGCACATAAACAGGCTTGCACGAGGTTCACAGGACCTCCACAGTGGTGAAAACGGCTTTCTAGTTATTTTCTGGCACATAAACAGAGTAGCACAAGCCTCACTCGACCTCAATAGTGGTGAAAACTGCTTTCTCGATCATTCCTGGCAGTTAAACAGGCTAGCACGAATTTCACAGGACCTCCACAGTGGTGAAATCTGTTTTCTCGATCTTTACTAGAACTTAAACAGGCCTGCACGTGCTTCACCGCACCTTCTCGGCGGTTAAAACGGGGTTGTAGGGTCTTTTCCGCACATAAAAGGCTTGCACGAGCTTTACAGTACCTCAACAGTGGTGAAAACTGCTTTCTCGATCCTTACTGCCACTTAAACAAGCAAGGAAGAGCCTCACAGGAGCTCCACAGTGGTTACAAATGCCTTCTCGATATTTCCTGCAACTTAAACAGGCTAGCAAGAACCTCACAAGACCTCCAAGATGGTGAAAACTGTTTTCTCGATCTTTACTGGCACTTAAACAGGCCTGCACACGCTTCACAGCACCTTATCGGCGGTTAAAACAGTGTTGTAGGGTCTTTGTAACACATAAACGGGCTTGCACGAGCTTCCACAGTGGTGAAAACAGCTTTCTAGTTCTTTCCTGGAACATACACAGGGCAGCACAAGCCTCACTGGACATCGACAGTGGTGAAAACTGCTTTCTCGATCTTTACTGGCACTTAAACTGGCCTGCACATGCTTCATAGAACTTCCTAGCCGGTTAATATGGCTTCGTAGGGTGTTTCCGCACATAAACAGGTTTGTATCAGCTTCACAGCACATCCTCGGCGGTTAAAACAGCGTTGTAGGGTCTTTCCCGCACATAAACAGTCTTGCACGAGCTTCACAGGACGTCGACAGTGCTGAAAACTGTTTGCTCGTTCTTTCCTTGCAGTTAAATAGTCCTACACGTGCATGCTTCACAGCACCTCTTCGGCGGTGAAAACGGCTTTGTAGGGTGCTTCCCGCACATAAACAGGCTTGCACGAACTTTACATGACTTCCACAGTGGTGAAAATGCTTTCTCGATTTTTAATGGCACTTAAACAGGCCTGCACGCGCTCAACAGCACTTCCTCGGCGGTTAAAACGGAGTAGTAGGGTCTTTCCCGCACATAAACCGGCTTGCACGTGCTTCACAGGACATCAACAGTGGTGAAAACTGACTTCTCCATCTTTACTGGTACTTAAACAGGCTCCACGTGCTTCACAGCACCACCTCAGTGGTTAAAACGGCGTTGTAGGATGTTTCCAGCACATAAACAGGCATGCACGGGTTTCACAAGACCACCACAGTAGTGAAAACTGCTTTCTCGATCTTTACTGGCACTTAAACAGGACTGCACGTGCTTCACCGCACCACGTCGACGGTTAAATCGGCGTTGTAGGGTCTTTCCAGCACATAAATAGGCTTGCACGTGCTTCACATGAACTCAACAGTGGTGAAAACTGCCTTCTCGATTTTTACTCGCACTTAAACAAGTCTGCACGTGCTTCACAGCACCTCCTCGGCGGTTAAAATGGCGTTGTAGGATGTTTCCCACATATATACAGGCTTGCACGAGCTTCACAGGACAACCACAGTGGTGAAAACATCTTTCTCGATCTTTACTGGCACTTAATCAGGCGTGCACGTGCTTCACCGCACCTCCTCGGCGGTTAAAATGGCGTTGTATGGTCTTTTCCGCACATAAACAGGCTTAAACGAGGTTCACAGTACCTCCACAGTGGTGAAAACTGCTTTCTCGATCTTTACTGGCACTTAAACAGGCCTGCACGTGATTCACAGGACCTATACAGTGGTGAAAACTGCTTTCTCAATCTTTACTGGCAGTTAAACTGGCCTGCACGTGCTTCACAGCACCTCGTCGGAGGTTAAAACGTCGTTGAAGAGTCTTCCCGCTCGTAAACAGGCTTGCACGAGCTTCACAGGACAACCACGGTGGTGAAAACTGCTTTCTTGATCTTTACTGGCACGTAAACAGGCCTGCACGTGCTTCACAGCACCACGTCGGAGGCTAAAACGGCGTTGTAGAGTCTTCCGCGCACATAAACAACCATACAAGAGCTTCACAGGAACTCGAAAGAGGTGAAAACTCCTATCTAGTTCTTTACTGGCACTTGAACAGGCTTGCACGTTCTTCACAGGTCCTCCACAGTGGTGAAAACTGCTTTCTCAATCTTTACTGGCACTTGAACAGGCCTGCATGTGCTTCACAGTACCTCCTCGGCATTTAAAACGGCGTTGTATGGTCTTTTCCGCACATAAACAGGCTTAAACGAGGTTCACAGTACCTCCACAGTGGTGAAAACTGCTTTCTCGATCTTTACTGGCACTTAAACAGGCCTGCACGTGATTCACAGCACCTCGTCGGAGGTTAAAACGTCGTTGTAGAGTCTTCCCGCATGTAAACAGGCTTGCACGAGCTTCACAGGACAACCACGGTGGTGAAAACTGCTTTCTCGATCTTTACTGGCACGTAAACAGGCCTGCACGTGCTTCACAGCACCACGTCGGAGGCTAAAAGGGCGTTGTAGAGTCTTCTCCGCACATAAACAAGCGTACAAGAGCTTCACAGGAACTCGAAAGAGGTGAAAACTCCTATCTAGTTCTTTAAAGGCACTTGAACAGGCTTGCACGTTCTTCACAGGTCCTCCTCAGTGGTGAAAACTGCTTTCTCAATCTTTACTGGTACTTGAACAGGCCTGCATGTGCTTCACAGCACCTCCTCGGCATTTAAAACGGCGTTGTAGGGTCTTTCCCGCACATAAACAGGCTTGTACGAGTTTCACAGGACCTCGACAGTGGTGAAAACTGCTTTCTCGATCTTTACTGCCACTTAAAAAGGCCAGCACGGCCTTAACAGCACCACCTCGGCGGTTAAAACGCCACTTAAAAAGGCCAGCACGGCCTTAACAGCACCATCTCGGCGGTTAAAACGGCGTTGTAGGATGTTTCCTGCATGTATACAGGCTTGCACTAGCATCACAGGACCTCCACAGTGGTGAAAACTGATTTCTCGTTCTTTCCTTCTACTTAACCAGGCAAGCAAGAGCCTCATAGGCCCTCCACAGTGGTGAAAACTGTTTTCTCGATCTTTACTGGTACTTAAACAGGCATGCACGTGCTCGTTGCAGGATGTTTCCAGAACATAAACAGGGTTGCACTAGAATCAAAGGACCTCCACAGTGGTGAAACGATCTTTACTGGTACTTAAACAGGCATGCACGTGCTCGTGGCAGGATGTTTCCCGCACATAAACAGGATTGCACGAGTTTCACAGGACACTGTGGTGAAAACTGATTTCTCGACCTTTACTGGCACTTTACACGTGCTTCACAGCATGTTAAGACGGTGTTGTAGGGTCTTTCTCGCAAACAAACAGGCTTGCTCGAGCTTCACAGGACCTCCACAATGGTGGAAACGCATTTCTCGATCTTTAGTGGCACTCAAACAGGCCTCCATGTGTTTGACAGCACATCCTTGGCGGTTAAAACAGGGCCGGCGGAGCCGGTCCGGTTGCTCAGGCCATGGCCGGACCAATTTTTGAGACTTTCAAACATTTTTCGAGCGGCCACATGCTCGTGCAGGCTGGAAATATGCGTGCTTGTCGCCTGCAACTGAGCTAAATGCCGGTGATGCCAGACTAATGTAGCATAGTTCGGCCCTATAGCTGCGGCATTCATCGCTTGCCGCGGATGCGCGAACAGCATAGTTCGGCCTTGGCTGCAGCGTTCATCGCCAAAAATGGCCTCAGAAGCAATCTCAGAGAATCAAATTTCAAATAAATTTCCCTGGGGGACCATGCCCCCACACCCCCCTAGGTTACATTCTACGTGGTAATGCACGCACTCGTGTACAAGTGCCTGTAAAACAGCCTTGTAGTGTCTTTCCCGCACATAAACAGGCTTGCACAAGCTTCACAGGACTTCGACTGTGGTGAAAACAGATTTCTCCATGTTTACTGGCACTTACACAGGCCTGCACGTGCTTCACACCACCCCATCGGCGGTTAAAACGGGGTTATAGGGTGTTTCCCTGAAATAAACAGGCTTGCACGAGCATCACAGGACCACCACAGTGGTGAAAACTGCTTTCTCGATCTTTACTGCCCCTTAAACAAGCAAGTAAGGGCCTCTCAGGATCTCCACAGTGGTGAAAAATACTTTATAGTTCTTTCCTGGCACTTAAACAGCCTGCATGTGCTTCACAGCACATCCTAGGCGGTTAAAACAGCGTTGTAGGGTCTTTCCCGCACATAAACAGGCTTGCACGAGATTCACAGGACCTCCAGTGGTGAAAACGGCTTTCTAGTTCTTTCTTGGCACATAAACAGGGTAGCACAAGCCTCACTCGACCTCCACAGTGGTGAAAACTGCTTTCTAGATCTTTCCTGGCACTTAAACAGGCGTGGACATGCTTCACAGGACAACTTCAGTGGTTAAAACATATTTCTCGATCTTGACTGGCACATAAACAGGCCTACACGTGCATTACAGGACCTCTTCGGCGGTTAAAACGACGTTGTAGGGTGTTTCCCACATATAAACAGGCTTGCACGTGCTTCACAGGACCTCCACAGTGGTGAAGATAGCTTTCTCGATCTTTACTGGCACTTAAGCAGGCCTGCACGTGCTTCACAGCACCTTCTCGGCGGTTAAAACGGTGTTGTGGGGTCTCTCCCGCACATAAACAGGCTTGCACGAGCTTCACAGGATCTCCACAGAGGTGAAAACAGCTTTCTCGATCTTTACTGGTACTTAAACAGGCCTGCACGTGCTTCACAGCTCCTCCTCGGCGGATAAATCGACGTTGTAGGGTGTTTCCCTGGACATAAACATGCTTGCACGAGCTTCACAGGAACTCGATAGTGGTGAAAACGGCTTTCTAGCTGTTTTCTGCCACATAAACAGGCTTGCACAAGCCTTACTGGACCTCCACAGTGGTGAAAACTGCTTTCTCGATCTTTCCTGGCACTTAAACAGGATAGAACGAACCTCACAGGACTTCCACAGGGGTGAAAACTGCTTTCTCGATCTTTACTGGCACTTAAACAAGCTTGCACGTGCTTCACAGCACCTCTTCGGCGGTTAAAACGACGTTGTAGAGTGTTTTCCGCACATTAACAAGCTTGCACGAGCTTCACAGGACGTCCCTGTGGTGAAAACTGCATTGTCGATCTTTACTAGAATTTAAACAGGCCTGCACGTGCTTCACAGCACCTCCTCAGCTGCTAAAACGGGGTTTAAGGGAGTTTGAGGCACATAAACAGGCTAGCGCAAGCCTCACCGGACCTCCACAGTCATGAAAACTGCTTTCTCGATATTTCCTGGCACTTAAACAGGCTAGCACGAACCTCACTGGACTTCGACAGGGGTGAAAACTGCTTTCTCGATCTTTCCTCGCACTTAAACAGGCCTGCACGTGCTTCACAGCACCTCCTTGGCGGTTAAAACGGTGTTGTGGAGTCTCTCCCTCACATAAACAGGCTTGCACGAGCTTCACAGGACCTCCACAGTGGTAAAAACTGCTTTCTCGATCTTTACTGGCACTTAAACAGGCCTGCACGTCCTTCACAGCACCTCTGCGGGGGTTAAAACGACGTTGTAGGGTGTTTCCCCCACATCAATAGGCTTGCACGAGCTTCATAGGAGCTCCACAGTGGTGAAAACAGCTTTCTCGGTCTTTACTGGTACTTAAACAGGCCTGCACGTGCTTCACAGCTCATCCTCGGCGGATAAATCGACGTTGTAGGGTGTTTCCCTGGACATAAACATGCTTGCACGAGCTTCACAGGAACTCGATAGTGGTGAAAACGGCTTTCTAGCTGTTTCCTGCTACATAAACAGGCTTGGACAAGCCTTAATGGAACTCCACAGTGGTGAAAACTGTTTTCTGAATCTTTACTGGAACTTAAACAGGCCTACACGTGCTTCACGACACCTCCTCGGCGGTTAAAACGGCTTTGTAAGGTGTTTCCAGCACATAAACAAGCTTGCAGCAGCTTCCCAGGACCTCCTCAGTGTTGGAAACTGCATTCTAGATGTTTAGTGGCACTGAAACAGGCCTGCACGTGCTTCACAGAAGATCCTTGGCGGGTAAAACAGCGTTGTAGGGTCTTTCCCGAACATAAAAAGGCTTGCACGAGCTTCACAGGACCTCGACAATGGTGAAAACAGATTTCTCGTTCTTTCCTGGTGCTTAACCAGGCAAGTAAGAGCCTCATAGGACCTCCACAGTGGTTAAAACTGTTTTCTCGATCTTTACTGGTACTTAAACAGTCCTGCACGTGCTCGTTGCAGGGTCTTTCCCGCACATAAACAGGCTTGCACGTACTTCACAGGACCTCGACAGTGTTGAAAACTGGTTTCTCGATAATTACTGGCACTTGAACAGGCCTGCACGTGCTTCACAGCACCTCCTCGGCGGTTAAAACGGCGTTGTAAGGAGTTTACCGCACATAAACAGGCTTTCACGAGCTCCACAGGACAACCACAGTGGTGAAAACATCTTTCTCGATCTCTACTGGCATTTAAACAGGCCTGCACGTGCTTTACCGCACCTCCTCGGCGGTTGAAACGGCATTGTAGGGTCTTTTCCGCACATAAACAGGCTTGCACGAGCTTTACAGTACCTCCACAGCCGTGAAAACAGCTTTCTCGATCTTTACTGGTACTTAAACAGGCCTGCACGTGCTCGTTGCAGGGTGTTGCTCGCACATAATGCACGAGCTTCACAGGTCCTCACAGTGGTGAAAACTGATTCCTCGATATTTACTGGCACTTAAACAGGCCTGCACGTGCTTCACATCATCACTTCCTCGGCTGATAAAACGGCGTTATAGGGTGTTTCCGCAAATAAACAGGCTTGTACGAACTTCACAGGACCTACACAGTGGTGAAAACGCCTTTCTAGTTCTTTCCTGGCACATAAACAGCATTGCAGCAGATTCGCAGGACCTCCAAAGTGGTTGAAATTGCTTTCTCAACACATTATTTTTTGTACTGTCCCATTCTCTTTTGTGCAATTTTTGATATTTTGTGCAAAATCTTTAGCAAAGTGCAAAAAGTTAACTAAAAATCTTGTAAATATTTAGCAGGCTGCCTAAATTTAGGCAGCACATCATCTAAACTTTTATCAATAAATGCCTGTAGATTTGCATTATTTTGCTTCAAAATTGATGAAATGCCTAAATTTAGGCACATCCAGACACAAATTACACTTCAGGTGCCTAAATTTAGGCAGGGCATATTTATATGCACCATTTAGATTACCTCCATAGCATGGCTGCCTAAATTTAGGCAGGCACTGCTAAAGATTAGCTGAAACTGAAGACCTTATAAATTATGGCTGCCTAAATTTAGGCATCCTTATGTACTTAAAATTTGACCAAAGTGCCTAAATTTAGGCAGCTTCGCTAAAGATTTGAACAAATCAAGCCATTTATGGAGAAAAATCCTAAACATTTAGAGAAATAAGATCAAATTCCTGCAAAAGAGAATGGGACGATAAAAAATATAATGTGTTTCTCGATCTTTAATGGCACTTAAACAGGTCTGTACCTGCTTCACAACGCCTCATCGGAGGTTAAAACGGCGTTGTAGGATGCTTCCCCGGTATAAACAGGCTTGCACGAGCTTCTCAGGACCTCCAGAGTAGAGAAAACTGATTTCTCGTTATTTCATGGCACTTAAACTGGCTTGCACGAGCTTCACAGGACATCGACAGTCGCGAAAACTGCTTTCTCGATCTCTACTGGCTCTTAAACAGGCCTGCACGTGATACACCGCACCTCCTCGGCGGTTAAAATGGCGTTGTAAGGTCTCTCCCACATAAACAGGCTTGCACGTGCTTCGCAGGTCCTCGACAGTGGTGAACATTGATTTCTTGTTCTTTCCTGGCACTTAAACAGGCAAGCAAGAGCCTCACAGGACCTCCAAAGTGGTAAAAACTGCTTTCTCGATCTTTACAGGTCTGCACGTGCTTCACAGCACCTCTTTGGCGGTGAAAACGACGTTGTAGGGTGTTTTCCCACACATAAACAGAATTGCAAGAGCTTCGCAGGACCTACACAGTGTTAAAAACTGCTTTCTCGATCTTTACTGGCACTTAAACAGGTATGCACGTGCTTCACAGCACCTCCTCAGCGGTTAAAATGGCGTTATAGGGTCTTTTCCGCACATAAAGAGGCTTGCACGAGCTTCACAGGACATCGACAGTGGTGAAAACTGATTTCGCGTTCTTTACTGGCACCTAAACAGGCAAGCAAGAGGCTCACAGGACCTCCACAGTGGAGAAAACTGTATTCTCAATCTTTACTGGCTCTTAAACAGGCCTGCACCTGCTTCACAGCGCCTCATCGGCGGTTAAAACGGCGTTGTAGGATGTTTCCCCGATATTAACAGGCTCGCACGAGCTTGACATGACTTCCAGAGTGGTGAAAACTGATTTCTCGGTATTTCACGGCACTTAAACTGGCTTGCACGAGTTTCACAGGACCTCCACAGTGGTGAAAACTGCTTTGTCGATTTTCACTGGCACTTAAACATGCCTGCCTACACGTACTTCACAGCACCACCTCGGTGGTTACACCGACGTTGTAGGGTTAGCGTGTCCAAACAAAAAACAAAATTTTGCAATCGAAAAAAGTGAGTAGCACAGGCTTAAAGACCAGCCTTATAGAGCAATTGAACGATATGCATATTGCCTGGTTTACCTATATTTTACCCCAAGATATGGCTTTCCGAAGTCAAATGGTACCGTACCCACTTTTTACAACAAAACTCAATGGAGAGGGTGGCATCGGGCCACATCATTTAAAGATCACTTGCATACAACACCTCATCCAGTTTTACATTTTCTCAGGATCTAAATGAGTCCAGTGCTATGATATCCTAGCCATTTTTTGGAGCACAACAGCTCACAGCAGTGGTATCAGTGCATATTACGGTAGATGTTTAAAAGTTTGTTTCTTTCAAGAGCTGGCTATGGGGATGACTCTGATGATGAAAATGACATTTGTTTTGGCTGATGAGTCTAAGTGTAGCTACCAGTGAGTCTCCAAACCTGCAGACAGGAGTCACCAACATGCATGGTCATCGTAATCTGCACTTTAGTGCCTGGAGTCTCTAGGAAGGGCAGTACGGCTTGTCCACCTATTCCCTTCAACCCAGTCACTGGTCATTCACCATCACATTCTTGTTTGTGCATCTCTTAATAGTCCATCTTCTTTGCAACTGCAAACACTCCCTTCTCTCCTTCATCATTCTGTGGGCCCACTGTATCTCCCAGCAGCTACAGCTGTGGATTTCATACACTCTTTAGCTCTATTATACATGAAAAGACTCGTAGCCACACACACAAGCATATGCAGTTCTTATGTCAGTACACAGCCTCCACCACTCATGTATCAGGAGTGGGATGTTTGTTTCTGAGATCAGCTGAGGTCCTTTGGTAATCCTAACGGGAATAAAGTAAGTTGCAGCAGCAAATGACTGTACTGGAGTGACACTCGCTTGCAATTCCTGAGCTTTTGCTGGTTGCCACAGTAGTGTGACTGTTTTGACGGCAAATACAACCCAAAGAATTGAGATCTGCACCTCAAGAAACCTATTTCCCATGGTAAGGGTTGCATATACCTTAGAAGTCCAGTGAAATTTGCAAAAAGCGGCTAAAACACCAAAAAAAAGGTAGAATTTTAAAAAAATGAGTATTCTTACCAGCAGAATTGAAAAGAAAAACGAAAGCGCTTCAATTTGATGTGCGTTGTAAGGCTATTGGCCGAAATTTCGACTGTGGGTGCGCGTCTTTGCAAGACACGTACAACGGTGCGCATTCAATATGGCACTTCCGCTCAGAAAAGGGTTACGCAATTTTTCACTGTTATGAATATCATTTGGACTCGCTAGTAGGGTGTTTCCTGTACATCAACAGGCTTGCACGAGCTTCACAGGACATCTACAGTGGTGAAAACTGCTTTCTCGATCTTTACTGGCACTTAAACATGCCTGCATGTGCTTCACAGCACTTCCTCGGCGGTTAAAACGGCGTTGTAGGGTCTTTCCAGCACATAAACAGGCTTGCACGAGATTCACAGGATGTCCACAGTGGTGAAAACTGCTTTCTCGATCTTTATTGGCACTTAAACAGGTCTGCACGTGCTCCACCGCACCTCCTAGGCGGTCAAAACGGCGTTGTAGGGTCTTTTCCGCACATAAACAGGCTTGCACGTGCTTCGCAGGTCCTCGACAATGGTGAAAACTGATTTCTCGATTTTTCCTGACATTTTAACAGTCTAACACGAACCTCACAGGATTTCCGTAGAGGTGAAAACTGCTTTATCGATGGCACTTAAACATTCATGGAAGCGCTTCTCAGCCCCTCCTCGGTGGTTAAAACGGCGTTGTAGGTTTTTTCCCGCCCATAAACAGGCAAGCTCAGAACATACAAACAAGTTAAGCAACACTTCAGGATGGAAATATATCTTGATCTCCCTCCGCACTTGAGAGTCCCGGTTGCAAAACTAAGAACAAGTTCTCATTCGTTGAGAATTGAAAAGGGCAGATACCACTTACCGGCGGCTCTTCCTCCTGATAAACGGTCTTGCTGGTTCTGTGACGATGACTCAATTGAGGATGAACTTCATTTTCTTTTCAAGTGCAAACTCTACACATCCTTACAAGAGCTCACAACCCACTGCTGTCTACTGAATCCATCCTTTATGCATTTGAGTGACTTGGACAAATGGAAGTTTATTTCCTCATGTAATGATAACTTATATCACGTCTACGAGGGATGTATCCGGTTTAAATCGCGACGCCCGAGGGCGCGTAGCGCCCGAGAGCGGACGATTTAAACCGGATACATCCCGAGTAGGCTTGATATAAGTGTTTTGTGTCACCGGTTGCTAAGCAAATGACGTCAAACACGGTTGTTGCCAAGCGTGACGTCATGCAAATGTGTTTAGCTGGCTTCTCAATTCAAATCGAGCTTTGCTGCCATGGCTGAATCTGTAGCGTTATTTACTCACTGCTAGGCCGTTCAGCTTTCAGCGATGACAAATTCTGCCATCGTAAATCGAAGAACGCAAGCAGGAATAAAGAACTGTAAGTTTTATGGCCCAAACGAGGTAAAATCACTTTTTTACGCAGCTCACCGCACGTAAGCGTGAGTAGCTAGGTCGGGCATAATAATGTGTGCAGTTCTAGCGTATTTAAAGCGTTGCTGCTCTCTGCGAGGCTTAGAAAAGAGTAGTTGAAACGAAAAAGTGTTCGAAAGTCCGCTGTGTAGCGCTACGAACAAATTTGAATATGCCTCGATTGAGCGATGTTCTAGGAGTACGCAAGCTGCTTTTTTCTTTTTGTCTTGCTGCTTCGTGCATGCATTCCGTGTCATATAGCTATGTTTCATATATACTGTACTGTCCATGTACAAGCAATGCTGGGTTAATTGTACTTTTCACACCCAGTTAAAGCACGCTCACACCTGGTTAAAGCACTGTTCTCACGGCAAGGCGGGATCTTGCTTCCTTAAAGTGCGTGCGGCTTCTTTGATCCGCCCACGCAAGGTGACACAAACTGGTTTATTTGCACAGTAAGTTTGTCGCAGTAGCCTTTGAACTCAGAAGAAACAGTATATGATACTCATGTTCCCTGTAATGTTCACCTGACTAATGGGCCTTCTGGCCTCAATTGTCATTAAAATTATAATAATAATAATAATATTTTAGTATATGTGGAACGTCAAATGCCTTTCAATTTCGATGCAATGGATATTGAGCGAAAGTTCTTTGCTTTAGCTATCTGAATCTGGGTAGGGACACTGCACCAGATACAACCTGAAGCTCCAAGTAAATAGTAGGTGTTATTGCGCTTCAAATCAGCATTAATTTCGATTATGAAAGCTCACCTCTCCAGTGATAGCAACAATAGCCTCTTTCCCCAGGTACATGCACTGATCGCCAACATATTACCAGATCATGAATGAAACCAGAGATAACTGGTCATGCAGTCATTTGATATCTTCTGCATTCTGTGAGTAACCTGGCTTCTCTAGTAGCCCTTGTACAGTAGTGCACACGCTCCGGCTGTTCTTACTGGCTGTCTCATAACGGTTCTTCTCACCTGGGAGCCGATGATAGTTTCTTCTGGGAAGATCTTATTTATGTTCGCAATTTGACGTGCGGCTGTAGATATACGGAACGACGTACTATATGTACATATGTCTTATATGCCAAGCAAAATCGACAGTTTAACTTGCTCGTGTGGGGTTTGCTCAGGCTCACTCCAACGAAGCTGTAGTTGCAAGTATACAAGAAACATTATCGACCAAAGACAGAAAGATGTCCCTGATGGTTCTTCTAGTATTGGCGTGTGTTCTAACATGGGAGGCTGTCTTTTCACCTAATCTCATGTGGTACCGCCCTAATTGGTCATGTGACTTCCGGTACAACTTGCACGGGCTGGCCTAGCGCCTGCAGTACAGTGAAGTTGGGAAGGTCACTAGTGCTCTTGTCAGTTGCCTACGTCAGTCTCGCGGTGGACCTATAGGCTAGACTCTTGCAGCATGGAACTAGCTAGATGACTTCTTTCAGTGTTAGTACATGACATTATAATTATGTTCTTTACTAAGCAGCAGCCTGCCTTACTTGTTTTACTGGTTAAGTTTTACTGTAAGTTGTTCAGCTGAAATTCAACAATGCAAGTTGATGCAAATCAGAACTGACTGTAAAATTTGACCATGAATACTTACCAAAAAAAATAACATCCTCATACCCAGGCCTTCTAATCATGCGTTAGTTTCTTGTAGTATGCCTGACAAGCACTGGAGTAAGAAGGACTGAGGCTAACAAAAATTGACTAGGTACAAAAATGACTACATACAACACCACAGCATTGAGTTCTTGCATATAAGCATCATATATTAGGTCTTCACGTGGGAGGATACAACAAGCAGATCTTGACTGAAGCTTCCACACTTCTCAATCTGCAAAGAGAAATATAGAAAAGTTCCCTATCAACTCCGTCTCATACCCAGACTATTTTTCGGCACGCGGAGGGAAAAAAAAGTCTGGTCAATGGCCTACTCTGTTTTTGATTCAAGCGCCATGATGGTGGCGCTCCAATCACATTGCTTCATGTGAATGACGTCACGTACTGCAATAACTAATTTTAAGAAGGCTAGGCGGTAGAAGCGCTATCAGGAGACTAAGCCAGGCAGAACCAGAGAACGGACTAGCGAAGGAATGCCAGGACTTCTTTGAACGGCAGTGTGCGTTTCTGAGCTTGACAACTGGCAGTGTGAAGTTCCTGAGCTTTAAATGTCGATAAGATTGTCCTGGCTTTCTGATGTTGACAGAGGCTTCAAGTTTTGTGAATCTCCATTTCTTGGCATTCAGAAGCTCCAAGAAGGTAGCCTCGTCCCCAGGCTCTCTCCTCAAAAACGGGGGGAGGAGAGAGCCTGGTAACATCCTCGGGAAAAGCTGTCGACTTCCGGCGCGTCATCATTCATGTGATGAACATAGGACGCTCCCACTTTAGTGTAATAATGGTCATGTGATTTAATAAGCTGTCTACTATACCCGGTAGCAGCAAAAGCTATTTACAATTTCGCTCCTCGTCTTTGAGGCATCTGCAGTTGTGTTGAGTTCCCTCACGCACTTTGTACATGTAAACTCGGAGTTGCAAAGTATGGTGAGTGAGTCGGTCCCACAAACCAACTACAGCAAACTTTGATCTTGCACTCTTTGGACTTGCGCGACTTCCGCACATCCGAAAACTGTTTTTCACCAACCTTCGAGGTGTAGTCTACGCTTACAAGTTCATTTTCGAGTTGACAATTTTTTGCTGAGTGGACAAAATGTCACGTGTACACGTGATTCCGTTCTGCAATCTGATTGGTACCGCCAGAGCAAGGCGGTGGAAGTCGACAACTCTTCCCGCGGATGTTACCAGGCTCTCCACCCCCCCACCCCCGTTTTTGAGGAGAGAGCCTGGGGACGAGGCTACCAAGAAGGATGATCCCTGCAACGAGCTGTCTCTTTGGAGTTCTTTCATAGTTTCAAGCTTTGTGTGACGTCACGTACAAATAGTCTGGGAATGAGACTAATCAACTCATGGACCACTTAGGACACCTGTGCATAGGGGGTGGATGGATAATTACCCAAGGCTACTATTCGATGACTTTTCACTCAGAGCTTCAGATTGTGCGGCTGATATTTGAGGCCGGTGTCTCATCAATAGTTGACAGTATGCATGACGTTATGAGGAGGGGGAGAGGGGGGTCACAACGTCACAGTGATGTTACTTTTGGTAGATGCTCCCTTAGAAGGATCTTATGCTATTTACGTTTATGCTTCTGTCTGCATTTTACTTTCACTGGCTCTTACACTTCTAAAACCACTTGTGTGATGTGATGAGGACAAAGACACACTTTAGCACAAAGGCACACTCAGTCACCCACTATCGGTGCTATGAAATCCTCCCTTTCCTTCTTGCCACACTCACAATCTACCAGGAGGTTTGAAGAGCAGACGAAAGTGGCCAATGTGGTAAGAAGTCTCTTGTATTCATACACAAGAGACTTCTTACCACATCTGGCCACTTTCAGGAGTCAATCCGAGGGGTCCGTAACGAAAGAAATCTCATACATTGTCGGCAGAAATCCAAACTGAAATCCAGAAATCCACTGTGAAATCCAGAAATCCAATCTGAAATCCAGAAATCCAGAAATGCAGTCTGAAATCCAGAAATCCAATCTGAAATCCAGAAATCCAATCTGAAATCCAGAAATCCAATCTGAAATCCAGAAATCCACTCTGAAATCCAGAAATCCACTCTGAAATCCAGAGATCCACTCTGAAATCCAGAAATCCACTCTGAAATCCAGAAATCCACTCTGAAATCCGAAATCCACTCTAAAATCCGGAAATCCAATTCAGGATTCTATTAAAATACTCCGCAAATATCCGTATACTTTACATTAATTACATGCACTACACGGATGTGCACGTGCACCGATTTGTAATTACGTAATATGACATCACCACAATGAATGACCTTTGTACCCGGCCGATCTTCGGTCGGGTACCAAGGTGATGTAATTGCAATTGTCAGATATGTATATGTATGATGATGATGTATTATGTATGAATGATGTCAACGAACACGCAGTACGTATATGAATATGTATAACAATCAACGAACAACGCAGTATGAGATAGATAGATAGATAGATAAAATTTTCATTTGAACAGGAAGTGCCTCATCGGCACTTGTGCCGGTCTACCTGAGGGTCCTGCACATAGCTAGTTTACAGAACACAAGTTCAAGACATAAAACAAAACAGGGTGGGTTACAAAACATAAAACAAGACAATAGATATAGCTATAATAGTTTATGCAGATTAAAGCAGGTGCTCCCGAAGAGCCTGCCTAAATGTTTCTTTAGCCTGGATTGACTTGAGAGCCCTGGGAAGCTTGTTCCATAGGTAAGCCCCATTGAACTCAAAAGACTTTCTGTAGAAGTTCGTGTGAGGGCATTGTAGTTGGATATTATTAGCACCCCTAGTTTCCCTATACTCAGCGTTCAAGTTCCTACTAAACTTGGAGCATAGATATGCAGGAGCTCTCCCATGCAGACAGCTATGGACTTTCGATACAACTTGCATTTCTCTCCGGTCCTGCAGGGACATCCAAGAGAGCTCAGATCGGAGTTGTGCACTAGGTGTCCTAGGTTTTGCAGAAGTTATTAACCTCATTGCATAATTTTGAATTCTCTCTAGTTTCATTTGCAAGTTCACTCCACATGTACCCCAGACACTACTGCAATAATCCAAATGGGGAAGGACCAGCGTATTGTACAATAATACCCTTGTTCTTCTAGGGACTGCTGGGAATATTCGTCTTAACTGTGCCATGCTGGCCAAGCATTTCCTCCTTATGCTGGTGACATGTTCACTCCAATTCAGGTCCTTGTCTACTATAACACCAAGGAACTTGACCTTGGGTTCAGCAGTTAAGGTCACCCCTTGGTGAACCAGCAAGGCATGTTCCACTTCCTTCCTTCTACTCCTTCTGCCTAAAAACATGACTTGGGTCTTTTTAACGTTCATCTTCAATCCGTTGTTGTCAACCCAGCTTGCAACTCCATCAAGGGCTGACTCCAGAGTATCCTTCAGCTCGGCACTGTACCTACTGGAGTGATATAGTGCAGTGTCATCGGCATAGAGGCTGACTGAGCATTGATCGATCTTTGCAGGCAGATCATTCACAAAGATGCCAAAAAGAAGTGGACCCAGAATAGATCCTTGCGGAACACCTCTTTCCATTGGCCTCCAAGTTGACACAGCACCATTGACCAACACTCTCTGTCTTCTTCCAGTCAGATAGTTTTGGAACCAGTGGAGGCTGTCTTGTCGGATACCGTACGACTCAAGCTTACACAGGAGAAGTTCATGGTCAATGGAATCAAATGCCTGGCTCAAATCTATAAACACTGCTCCCACCAGCTCATTGCTATCAAGAGCCCGTCTCCAATTGTCAGTTGCCTTTAGCAGAGCATCCAAGGTACTGTGTTTGGGACGAAAACCGGACTGATCTGGATGTAAGATGTGATTTCTCTCCAAGTATTCATAAAGTTGCTTGTGAACAATTCTCTCAAACACCTTGGCAATAATTGGAAGCACTGATACAGGTCTGTAGTTGTTGACATCCTCCTTTCTGCCTTTCTTAAACACAGGTGTGATGTTCGCTGACTTCCACTCACTAGGTATCTCACCAGTTTTCAAACTACAGTTAAATAGGTGAGTTAAACTTCCTGCAATACCTGGAGCAGTTAGCTTTAACAGCCTAGAGGAGATGCCATCCATACCTGTCGCCTTACGAGTCTCCAATCGTTTCAACAGACCCAATGTTATCTGTTCATCAACACACTTCAATCCGAATTGACAGCTGGCCCTTGCTGTCTCGGTTGGTTGTCCTTGTACATTGGGGTTACAAGTGCCACAATTTGCAAAGAATTGAGAAAATTCCTCAGCAATGGCTTCGTCGTCAACAACATCACCATCCATTGTAGTCTTCAACATGGAAACCCTTTGCGTATGGCTTCGACCTAACACTTTGTTCAGCTGCTTCCATGTTTTAGATGGATTCCTAGCCACATCATGACAAATCCCCTCAAAGTATTCTGTATGCGTATGAATATGTATGAATCAGCGAACACGCTGCCTATGCGCTATAGCCTATGTAGCGGTGAAGTGCCTGTGACATTGCATTCTGTTAGCATATAGGCTGAGAGGAATGTGGTTCATGGTTGTTGAGTAAATTTTAGCTGTATCTTCAGAATAATAGCGGTTCAAATGAAATCCAGAAATCCGCTTTGAAGTCCAGAAATCCGCTTGAAATCCAGAAATTCACTTTGAAATCCAGAAATCCACTTTGAAATCCAGAATCCACTTTGAAATCCAGAAATCCATTCTGAAATCCGAAATCCACGTGAAATCCAGTGGATTTCGAAATCTCGTACGCCGAGGCGCGCCGTGGCGGATCCCTCGAGTCAATCCTTGTCCCCATCCCAGTATATATCCAATAAGCTACCCTCTCTCATTTATACTAAAGTAAAACATCACTAAATCTATAGGCTGCCTTACCTGTCGAGGAGAACACGCTGCTCCTGCCGTTCGCAAGCACAGTGTCCAACACATTTGCGTTCATCAATGACCTTTCATCCTGGAGGCCTATCACGTGATCCGCATGGGATTGGGTGAAAAGACAGCCTCCCGTTCTAACATGCGCTACCGACTTCGCTGTTGCTCAGACGAGTAAGTTGCGATTCTTTTATTGTTTTTCATCATTCTACATGCACATGCTTCCCAGAGTATTACCATTACTATCGCAATGTCCAGGTAAAAACATCTAGTACAGTCGTTAGGCCAGCGGTCCAGATAATTGGGTTTTAAAGCAAGAACAGGAAGTGCCCGGGAGGCTTCATTCCAACGTGTAATTAGCATGCCGCTTACTTCCTGCTTTTTTCTAAGAGCCAGCTCTCTCCAGCCATGCTAGATTCAAGCCGAACTTGCGCCCGTTTTTATAGAATGGCACCTGTACTTTGCAAAAATCCACTTTTGTTTGGCGTCGGGTGAAGCTAGGCAGCGTACGAGCGGCTTCTATCAACGTCGTCACGCGCGACTCGATCGACACCCCCGCACTAAAATTTGGAACATTTTGTTTCGCCTGGACCGTTCTGGACCAGGGGGGGTCGGACAAGATCACGTGCAGGAATTATTGCTGATGTTGCATTTTTTTCACTATGGCGTTTGCATAGAGAAAAGAAACACGTAGTCGCATCAAATAGTTGTGTATTTCGAACTGTTTCGAAGTTGTGTGCGAAGTACAAGCTATATACTGGTAGAAATTTTACTGCGCCCTGCTGCGCCCGGGGTTATCATGGCTAGTGGGACTGGTGCGAGGAAGAGACTGGGGGATCAACAACCAGCTCTTCTGGAAGTGTAAGCAGCAGCATCAAGCGACTCGGTGATAGTAGCAGCGTTGAAGCTACTGAAGGAATCCTGTCGACCCCTCCAGAACTTGTCTCGTGTCACCGATTTTGACAACTAGTCTTCAGCTGTACGTGTAGCCTCGAACCCAGGCTTTCCGTCCCGGATTTTGTCTTGCAGCTTGGAGATTCAGAGCTGCGAGACAAAAATTGGGATGGAAAGCCTGGGTTCGAGGCTACTGTAGGTAGTCTCATGCTTACTGTCACACCCAAGTCTAGGCCTGGACCAAAGAAGGGGTTACTAGCAAAAGGCTGGAAGGCAACACACCATCATCTCGTTCATCGTCTAGTCTGAATATAATACGAGCCACACAGCGGGCGCGAAGACTTGGGGGTAAAATACGCAGCAGCTGCCAACCCCATGTTGCTCGTGTACTACTAAGTACACATATTCGCGATCAATTGGAATTTCAAGAATGTAAAATTAAATCACGTGCAATTCGAACCTTGTCCGACCCCCCCTGGTTCTGGACGATCTATATATCGACGGATAGCCCGAAGAAAACTACACAAAATATGTGAAAATGGGCCGTTTCCACTGTAAAGTTTTTGCACTACCCGAGCGACAAAAAAGTCAAAAGTTTGCGTTCACGTGGCTGTTGATAGACTGAGTGGCAGTCTGACACCAGCTCAGGGAGCTGAAAGAAGCGAAAGACTGTCGATACAAGTTGAAACAAACGTAAGGTATGTAACAGCAGGGTAAAACAGTGTGGGCAATAGCATAACTCTACCACATAGCTAAGGTAATGCCAACCAGTAAAATTATGAGTTCAGCCATAGCTGTGTTAAACGGAGCAGGCTGTGGGCTACTCTGTCAGTCAGTATGCAAGGGTTGACTCACTTCCACTCTGTACTACCTACTGGTGTGCCTGTCAATTAACTGTGGGCCAGTGATGTCTCACTTTCACTGTACTACTTTCATGACTTATCGGAGATTTAACTTGTCATCCCATTTTGTGTAGCTAATTGGGGCAAGCCTGAGCGAGCCCCACACTAGTGTGACTGCATTGCGCACGCGTGTGTGTATGCTTGTTTGTTTGGACCGACCACTTACCATAAATTTCAAATAAGCGCATTCAAATATTTCACGAAGATCGATTATCGTTACTTACTCTACTATCTATGATATCATGAAGCATGTGTCAGAATGCAGCGTCGACGACTCGGAGCGAAGACGACTGAAGTTGAAGCACGCGCGGCAACTTAATTCTGCTTTGTGCTTCTACCAACTATCAACGGCAGTCCGCGCTCACAGGCGGTACAAATTTGGTGATATGGACGGTGGCTGAGGTCGCTTCACTGAGCTAAGGGCCATGCATAAACGGCTAAACTCCTCGGTGTAAAGCTTAGTCCATGCATATGTAGCCACATTAGCTGCTCTGGCTGGAGAAACAGCTGGCATATGTGATACTTAGCTATCTCTGGTGAGAACTTAGCTACTTAAAGGCAATGACGTATTTCCTCCCCCGTTATCAAGTTTGGCTAAAACAGTCGACAGCACTGTGGTCGACAGTGACAAATCCTGCTGTGTGCCATGACAAATTAGTAAATCAGCAGTTTGCTGCTTGCTCAGGCTCGCCCCATGATGATGAATCATCTCACTAGTTATAGTGATGGAATATGTCACAAAAACTGGCAACTATATAGCAGTCTTTAAGAAACAACTCAATCAACAACATACAGTGCTAAATGCTAACAGTAAATAAGCAGCTGGGGGGAAATGAGTCTGGTAAATCAGTTACAGTAGAGTACTGGTTTTATCACAAGTCTAATGACATTTACAACATGCGACATTCCGCATCCATTGAAGGATGCTGCGGGTTCCCCATTAACACCTATCTATATGGGATAGACTAATTTAAAACGATTACGTCATATTATTAAATATTCATAAGAGGCTACTAAGACAAAGATGTTCATCACATTTTGTAAGACCAGGGAAAATAATTGGGCGAGCATGAGCGAGCCCCACACTTGTGGTGAAAACGGAAAATTGTCTATATATATGTATGTTTGTTTGATACGTGCGTATTCCGTATAATTATATACATCCTGCCCCATTTGTACGCGATGCAATATTTCCATGCTGAGCAGTGGGAACCAACGTAACATGGACTTGAAAACGGTGAGGAAAGGATGCACGACTAGCAAGACGGAGACTGATTATTAACGTGCTGAGTGACACTGCCGCCAACGCAGAGTGCTCAGTGTATAAAGACAGAGAGGTCTGCGTGACTCGTTATCCCTCATGAGCAACAGCTACAGAAGAGCTTCTAAAACCCCATACCACATGTATAACTCCAGTAATTATGTTCTGAAAAGGGCTGACAATATAGTCTACACCGTGACTTCATGCCCCATAGCTGAGAGAATCCTGATTCCACAGCTGTATGTGCTCAGCAAATACCCATGCACTATAGACTGTGACTTGAGGAGACAGTGCCAAGATGTGAATAAGTTGGAGACACAGGAAACCAATGGAATATATTTGTTTGTACCAAGATGTTGAACCCTCATCCTTAACTTGCAACTCTTCAAGCCACCTCCAAATGCTTTGAGACCATGCATGTTGCCTGCAGCAGTAGCTACCATTTCACAGTAATGACATGGAGTGTGTACAATGAACCCAAGATTAACACATACCCAAGTTTTATTGCTTAACAAACATCAGCATACGTTTGGTACCCTACACAGCCTCTTCCCCAGGTGTTCTCCGCCTGTAGTTTTACAGGCTATACATTGGAGGTGGGGAAGACCGAGACTATTGTTACATGAGATGTATGCAAGTGGGAAAAGGTGCTCGCCAGTGGTGAAAACCGGTTTCTCGTTCTTTCCTGGCACTTAAACAGGCAAGCAAGAGCCTCTCAGGACCACAACAATGGTGAAAACTGCTTTCTCGATCTTTACTGGCTCTTAAACAGGCCTGCACGTGCTTCACAGCACCTCCTCGGCGGTTAAAACGGCATTGTAGAGTCTTATACCTCCAGTGGTAAAACTGCTTTCTCGATCCTTACTGGCTCTTAAACAGGCCTGTACGAGCTTCACAGCACTTCCTCGGCGCGTTGTAGGGTCTTTTCCGCACATAAACAGGCTTGCACGAGCTTTACAGTACCTCCACAGTGGTGAAAACTGCTTTACTGGCACATAAACAGGCGTGCACGTACTTCATACCACCTTCTCGGCGGTTAAAACGGCTTTGTAGGGTGTTTCCCTCTCAGAAACAGGTTTGTATCAGCTTAACAGGATCTCTACAGGGGCACTTAAACAGGCCTGCACGTGCTTCACAGCATTTCCTCGGCGGTTAACACGGCTCTGTAGGGTGCATGTGTCTTGCACACAAACAGGCTTGGACCAACTTAACAGGACCTCAACAGTGGTGGAAACTGCTTTCTTGATCTCCTCGGCGGTTAAAGCGGCGTTGTAGGGTGTTTCCCACACATAAACAGGCTTCTACGAGCTTCACAGGACCTCGACAGTGGTGAAAACTGATTTCTCGTTCGTTCCTGGCAATTAAACAGGCAAGCAAGAGCCTCACAGGACCTCCACAGTGGCGACAACTGTTTTCTTGATACTGGCATTTAAACAGGCCTGCACGTGCTTCACTGCACCTCCTCGGCTGTTAAAACAGCGTTGTATGGTACTTCCCGCACATAAACAGGCTTGCACGAGCTTCACAGGACATCGACGGTGCATGGTGAAAACTGTTTTCTCGATCTTTACTGGCACTTAAAAAGGCCTGCACGTGCTTCAAAGCACCTCCTCGGCGGTTAAAACGGTGTTGCAGGGTCCTTCCCGCACATAGACAGGCTTGCACGAGCTTCACAGGACCTAGACAGTGGTATAAACTGATTTCTCTTTCTTTCCTGGCAATTAAACAGGCAAGCAAGAGCCTCATAGGACATCCACAGTCTGTCTTTACTGGCACTTAACCTGATCAAGCAGTTTTAACCACCGAGGAGGTGATGTGAAGCACATGCAGGCCTCTTTAAGTGCCAGGAAAGATCGAGAAAGCAGTTCTCACCACTGTGGAAGTCCTGTAAAGCTCATGCAAGCCTGTTTAAGTACCATGCAAGTATATACTAGAAAGCAGTTATCACCACTGTGGAAGTCTTGTAATGCTCGTACAAGCCTGTTTTTGTTCGTGAAAGGTCTTACAAAGCGGTTTTAGCCTCCCGAGAGGTCCTATCAAGCTCGTGCAAGCCTGTTTATGTGTCAGGAAATATCTACAAAGCCAGTTTTCACCACTGTGGAAGTCCTGTGAAGCTTGTGCAAGCCTGTTTATGTGCGGGAAAGACCTGACAAAGTCGTTTTAACCGACGAGGAGGTGCTCTAAAGCACGTGCAGTCCTGTTTAAGTGCCCGTAAAGATCAAGAAAGCAGTTTTCTCCAATTGGAGGCCCTGTGAAGCTCGTGCAAGCCTGTTTATGTGCGGGAAAGAGTTGATCAAGCCGTTTCCACCGCCGACTAGGTGCTGTGAAGCACGTGTAAGCCTGTTTAAATGCATGCAAGGAAGGATCGAGAAAGCAGTTTCCACCTCTGTGAGATCCTGTGAAGCTCGTGCAAGCCTGTTTAACTTGTAGCGAGTCCAAATGATATTCATAGCAGTGAAAAATTGCGTAACCCTTTTTGGAGCGGAAGTGCCATATTGAATGCGGCACTGTTGTAGATGTCCTGCAAAAACCCGCACACACAATCGAAATTTCGGCCAATAGCCCTACAACGCATATCAAATTGAAGCGCTTTCGTTCTTCTTTTCATTTCTGCTGGTAAGAACAATCATTTTTTAAAAAATTCTACCTTTTTTTTGGTGTTTTAGCCGCTTTTTACAAATTTCACTGGACTTCTAAGGTATATGCAACCCTTACCATGGGAAATAGGTTTCTTGGGGTGCAGATTTCAATTATTTGGTTTGTATTTGCCGTCAAAACAGTCACACTACTGTGGCAACCAGCAAAAGCTCAGGACATTGCAAGCGAGTGTCACTCCAGTACAGTCATTTGCTGCTGAAACTTACTTTATTCTCATTATGATTACCAAAGGACCTCAGCTGATCTTGGAAACAAACATTTCACTCTTGATACCTGAGTGGTGGAGGCTGTGTACTGACATAAGAACTGCATATGCTTGTGTGTGTGGTAGCAAGTCTGTTCATGCATAATAGAGCTAAAGAGGGTATGAAATCCACAGCTGTAGCTGCTGGGAGATAAAGTGGGCCCACAGAATGATGGAGAGAAGAGAGTGTTTGCAGTTGCAAAGAAGATGGACTATTAAGAGATGCACAAACAAGAATGTGATGGTGAATGACCAGTGACTGGGTTGAAAGAAATAGGCGGACAAGCCGTACTGCCCTTCTTAGAGACTCCAGGCACTAAGGTGCAGATTATGATGACCATGCATGTTGGTGACTCCTGTCTGCAGGTTTGGGGACTCACTGGTAGCTACACTTAGACTCATTAGCCAAAACAAACGTCATTTTCATCATCAGAGTCATCCCAATAGCCAGCTCTTGAAAGAAACAAACTTTAAACATCTACCATAATATGCACTGATACCACTGCTGTGAGCTGTTGTGCTCCAAAAAAAGGCTAGGATATCATAGCACAGGACGCATTTAGATCCCCAGAAAATTTAAAACTGGATGAGGAGTTGTATGTACTTGATCTTTAAATGATGTTGCGCGGTGCCACCTTCTCCATTGAATTTTGTTGTAAAAAGTGGGTACGGTACCATTTGACTTCGGAAAGCCATATCTTGGGGTAAAGTATAGGTAACCCAGGCAATATGTATATCGTTCAATTACTCTAAGGCTGCTCTTTAAGCCTGTCTTATTAACTTTTTTCGATTGCAAAATTTTATTTTTTGTTTGGACACGCTAGTTTAAGTACCAGGAAAAACCTAGAAAGCAGTTTTCGCCACTGTGTATGGAGGCCCTGTGAAGCTCGTGCAAGCCTGTTTATGTGCGGGAAAGACCTGATCAAGCCGTTTTAACCTCCGAGGAGGTGCTGTGAAGCACATGCAAGCCTGTTTAAGGGTCCTGTGAAGCTCGTGCAGGCCTGTTTAAGTACCAGGAAAAACCTAGAGAGCAGTTTTAACCGCCGTGAGGTGCTGTGAAGCACGTGCAGGCCTGTTTAAATGGTACTCACAGATTTATTGTGCATGAATTTGTAGCTGCCCCCCCCCCCCCCCCCCCCCCATGTCAGAGTAAGCTCTGCATGTCTAGGTTCTGTCCTTAGTGTACAATTCACACTCTCTCACCTCAAGTTGCTTATCAGATTGCATAATAGCATTGGTTATCTACAAGTCAGAGGCATACATGATTTATTAAAAGTTTGTGTTGTGCTACGAATTAGCCTACCATACTAGATGATTCATTATGGCAAAGACCACTTGACATGTAAATGTCACTCACCTTCGGTGTTAGGGGGTGCTGCAAGTACATGCCCAGTAAATGACGGTGCTTGTTGAGCTAGCAACCTCCAGCCTTAATTGTATGGTGTGACTTCTCTGAGATAGCGGCACAAAAAGGCATTCATGAAAGGCATTTATGAAAGGCTTAGTCTTGTTCCAAGACCCAGTGTGTGTAGTGTACTGAACGAGACTGTCCTCTGTGTTTTACATGTGTGCATGCACATAACTATTGTGACTTTTACCTCTGGTAAAAAAGTGACTCAGCTTCACCTTGGAGGCTTTCATGAAAGCCTTAGAAGATCAAACCATGATTATCAAGACTGAATGCTTCCAGCCATATAATTAGTACATGGCAACCAATATGGGGCTAATGTTCCTGTACTGCAAAAGCTGAGAAAAAGGTGGCCAGGGCCTGTTAACAAGGCTGATCTGCATTTACGCAAGGTCACAAGCACCTTATATAATTGCCTGTTCAATTTTGGCACCATTTTTGGTAATTTGGATGATCGGGGTGCTTTGGAAGTCTGGCTTTTACACATGTCCTTTGGTAGTCACTGTCCTCATTAACTGAGTATTGAGCAGCTCCTAGATTCTCTATATGTGTCCCATTACTGGAAAATCTGTTACCAAGGTGATATCTGTTTACACTGGAGTCCTACTGAAGTTGTGCTGAGAAGGCTACAATAGCATCATTAATTACTATTACATACAAATTATTGCTGACTCATAACGATGGTTCCTCTGGTCTGCCACCATCTGTTAGTGCCCTGCTTTGTGCTGTAGTGCCAGGTGAACATGCAGTCTACCAATATTGGGCAGCACCGTCACCCCCTTCATCCTGAATCTAGTGTGTCAACAAGAAACATAAAATACGTGCAGCTACAATCACTAAAGCCTAGGTGGTACACACACACCCAGTCCCGTTTCTGTTAATACAGTGGAAATGACATAAAATGCATCAATTAATGATGGGTACATGCAGCTAGTAACTCCTCACAATCACCTTATCATGGACATGGAATAGGGCTGGTTGAATGTGACGTAGCATCTCACAAAACAAGGGTGCCAGATGCTGGGAGTGAACGGTGATAGAGGAGCTGTATGGAGGTACAAGTAATGTACTGTGATACCAAATTGATCCTATACCCATAAGGTGGTCACTCATCAGACCACTTTTAGTTGCCTAAAATGGTCCAGAGCAGTTTTTGTTGCCAAATTTTAATTTTATTATATTTATGTTAAATACCTTAATGTTACTTTTAATTGCGCGTACTAAATTTAGCGATTTTAGCGATCAGAGTCATTATCGCTAAAATAAGTACTCGCAATTATTATATATTCCAATGATGAAATGTTGAATTAATGTTGGTTTCCGTTAGAAACGCTAAAATTAATACACGCTAAACGAGGTGTATTCAAAGTCGCTAAATTAAGTATGCACAATTAAAAGTAACATTAAGGTATGGTGCTACATCTCTCCTGACTGCCGAGAATATGTGTGCAAGAAGTGTCATGGGACGTGAACAGAAAGAATATACATGCACAAAACTGACATGCACAAAACTGACATACACTGTCATGTATTCACCTGCTATTAATAGAATTCTGGTCTCACATCAGGTCCTACGGACCCTTGCGAGACCTACAATTCTATGTCATGCGGGTTCATACATGACAGTGTATGTTCAAAGCCCAACTTTCTTACCAGTGGATGCAGCCTGTAGGACGGCCTTGCCAAATGAGTGATCAATAGGCTTATAGTAGAAACGCTGGAAAGTGGACTCCCTCGACCAATCGGCTGCACACATGATATCCTTTGTGGTCACGCCACGGTTCTTGGCTGCTGATGTGGATGCAGCTTGGGTAGAGTGTGCCTTAAAACTCGAATCCACTCCAGCCTGCATCAACATGTTTCTGATCCATCTTGAAATTATAGCCGATTGCACAGGCTTGTGCGGCTTACTATATGAAATAAACAGTGGGTTTGCCACACTTCCAGTAGAGCGGTGGATGATTGTTCTACTCCCATAGTGTCACAGAGTTTCAACAGGGCACACGCTCTTCTCCGGAAATTACAGGTAGAAGCCTGACGTGGGGGTCCAGATCTGCTGGTCTTAGTTAGCCCCAGGATCTCAAAAGTGACCCCTTCTGGTGAGAAATTCCTATATCTAAGGTCAAGAGCGTGTAGATCAGAGGCTCTTTCGGCGTTTGTGAGAGCCATCAGGGTTACCAACTTCCAAGACAGGTCTTTCAATGAAAGCTTGTCTGATGGTTCCATGGATTGAATATGTACAACCACCGTATCTATGTTCCAAACTGACCGGTACTTAGGTCTGGGTGGTCGGGAGTTGAAAATTCCCTGCATTAGCCTACAAACATTGGGGTGTTTCCCCACCACGACTCCATCAATGCTCACATGAGACATTGAGATAGCTGAGCGGAGTGTATTGACAGTGCTATAGTCCTTGCCTTCCTTATATAAGTCTGTTAGGAACTGGAGGATATCTGCCAGAGATGTAGAAAGGGGATTTGTGTTCCGTTGGTCACACCAGCTGACCCAACATTTCCAAGCTGATTCATAGGATTTTGCTGTTCCCTTCCTCCAGGACTTGCAGATGATGTCTGCACTCTCCTGCAAAATTCCCTGGTTAGAGAGCATGTTCCGGATATGGGTCACGCGGCTAGAGCAAGATGGCCCTTCAGAATCAGTGGGTGTTGCTCCTGCTGTGTATTCAGGAGTAAGTCCGGAGATGACGGAAGGATCACTGGATTGTTGCTCAGCGTTGACAGCAGGAGAGGGTACCAGATTTGGGCTGGCCAGACTGGAGCTATCAGCAGTAGTGATCTTGTATTCTCTCTGCGTACTTTCTGCAGGCAATGACCAATTAGGGCGAAGGGGGGAAATGCATATGGGTGCTCTTGACTCCATGGGTGAGCCAGAGCATCCACCACCAATGCCAGCGGATCTGGCCTCCAACTAAAAAATCGGTTCACTTGCGTGTTCCAGTGTGAGGCAAACAGGTCGATTGAAAAAGGGCCGAACTGGGCATTCAGCTGTAAAAAGGTATCTGGATTCAGTTTCCAATTGCTGCAATCGGATAGGTGGCGGGACTCGTAATCTGCAAGCACATTCAACTTGCCTGGCAGGTGCTCCGCATGTATTGTGATCTGGTGTTTCATGCACCAGTCCCAGAACTCCACCGCCAGCTTGCACAGCTGCAGAGTGTGTCTCCCCCATCTGATTTATGTACGCAACCGCCACCTGGTTGTCGAGAAAAATTTGAACATGGCATGAATGTTTCACAAATGTCTGAGTGGCGAGGAAGGCCGCTTTTAGTTCCAGCCAGTTGATGTGTGCTTGTGACTCTTCGCGAGTCCAACTCAGGGGACTTAAGGCCTGGGTCCGTTTTTCGCGCGCGCGCACCGAGATTGCGTGCGCACGCCGCATGTGGTTTTGTGGTTTACGTAATAATCACATGACTTAGATGACTAGGTTTTGCCATGTTTTAGCAGTTGCTTCGTTGCTCCTTTGCAGCGACTGGTGAAGCGATAATGAGAGCAAAATTGTCGAAACCTATGTTGGGTGACTGTAGTATAGGCAGAAGGCAGAACAATATGCCGAACGAATGACAAATGATGCTGCTGACTTCTGGAAACCGGGTAAGTCTTTCCGTAGTGATTTGCACCGAGAGATGGTTTATTGATGGTAGACTACACCTTTTTACTGACACCATCGGCTTAAAAGGCAGGAAGAGGCAGTACTACTCAGGTGATCATCAATGAGTAGTTATTATGGAGTTACCAGTCCAGCCTATTTATACTCTTTCTACACAAGTCAAGCACAGCAAAGGGCTTGCCACTTTGACCAGCAGAGTTGATACTACTGATCTACTGATAATGGAACAAGATCTCCCACAAGGCTGCCCAGCCTTCATTGACACAAATGACACAGGTGTTACTTGAAAATAATTGTCAGTGTTAATGTATAAAGAGAAGCGAATGGTAAGCAGACCAGCTGGGTACCCACGCTGCATCTATCAGCCAGTTTGAAGCCCAAGCTGCAATAGGCACGTGATCTAATGCCCGCATGCGCGTGACAATGGCGTGACTGAACCAGTAAATGGCCGCACGAAAGAGGAATTCAGAGAGATGTGTAAAGGCGGAGCACAAAACGCCACCGTATGCAAGGTCCATTCTTGTAGCATTGTAGAGGTTGGAGAGATGTACTATTCTGTCGGGTGGCTTTTGAAAATAATGTCTATAAGCCGAATTATAGCGCTTGAAGTTGATTAACCATGGCTTCCACACCTGCAGAAGTTGCCGGTTTGTATGGTTAGGAAGGTCGTATTGAGAAGCCATCCGATGGAATGTCAGCATACATCACGTACACCAGTTGCATACTGTTCAGGTAGCTTAAGACCATCGCTAAGACCTCCGCCTTGAACTAGTAAGGGTGCTTAGGGACGCTTGGAAGAACACGCCCCCTCCTATGCAGAAGCAAGGGGTGTGGTCTGGGTGTGGTCAAGGAACAAGTAGATGGGTGGGGCTGATATATAAAGTAAACTCTGTGGTTTTACTTGTATCTTCATGTCCAACAACAGCCATGAATTAGGTCAAAAAACATGATAAAAGTACTGGAGCCAGGCCTTAAGTCCCCTGAGAAGGTCCCCCTGTCGAGATGCCATTCTCTCTGCAATGAGCTCCCCAGCCTTTCTTGGAGGCGTCCGACTCAAGAACCAGTATCGGTTCTGCCGAATAAATTGGCCTTCCATTGTGATGACGGAGCGAGTGGATCCACCACTGTAGATCTACTGCTTCTGATGAAAGCTTCACGGAGGTGTTGTAGTCTGGGGACCCCTTCTGTCCCAGAGCTTCCATCCTTAGGCGCTGAAGGGCTCTGTAATGTAACGGAGTTGGGTGGATGGTAGGTAGGACTGATGTCATGAGGCCAATTATGTGGGATAATTGGCGACCCGTTACCTCCGAAAGGTTCAAAATGTGTCGGCACTCCTTGCGTACCTTGTCGACCTTGACTGCAGGCAAGGACAGGGTCATCCTCCTGGAGTCTATTATCAAGCCCAGAAACTCTATAGACTGGCTCGGCTCCATGATGCATTTCTTGCCATTCAGTAGAAGTCCCAGTGACTGCATGCAAGGTTGATGAGACGTACTCGGATTGGTCTTTCAGTAAATCCGGACATGATGCCATTAGTAGCCAGTCGTCCAGGTAAACGAGAATTCTCAGACCTTCCTGTCTGAACAGGGCAGCAACTGGACGGAGGAGTTTGGTAAACACATACGGGGCTGAAGTGAGGCCAAAAGGGAGGGTTTTGAACTGGTAGTACTCTTCCTTCCAGTTGAAGTGGAGAAATCTCCAATCGGATCTGTGCATTGGGACAGACAGGTAAGCATCTTTTAAATCTATTTTGCAAATCCAGTCCCCTGGCAAGATGACATACCTGTTCAGCTCCCTTAAATTGATTATGGGCCTCCAGCCCCCGTCCTTCTTCGGTACCACAAACACACTGCTGTAAAACCCTGGAGAAAGGGGGGGGGGTGTCAGGCGAACTATTGCCTGTTTCTCCACCTGTGACTGGATTTCGGCCTCCATAGTCTGTGTTTGGTCCCTTGCTAGGGCCGGTTGGGTATGTCTGGGTCTGCGTAGGGGAGGGTGGCTGCTGAAATCCAGTTGGTATCCACGCACCACCTGCAGAACCCAAGGGTCCTGTGTGATCCTGCTCCAGGCCCTGATGAAGAACTGCAAATATTCTGGGGGATGACTGGTACTTGGGGCATTAGCATGAAGCTGAGTGGTAAGGGGGGGTTCCTGGCTTTGCAGTAGGTTCTGCAGGGTCTGTGGTTGGGACCACGCAACAGATGTGCCTCCCGCCTGCGTATACGTTGGCGGTTGGTTAACCCAGTTGGCTATGGCCATGTTTGGGTTGTACAAATAGGTCTCAGGGACCATGTGGCCAGGGTTTACGCCACCGCTTGAGCTTGCAGAAGCGCTGCTCGAGCTCGCAGTGTGCGCAACCGGAGGCGAATTTCTATCTAGTCCAGGAAACGAACTGCGCATGCGTGAGTGGGTGGAGTTGTACCCATGAACCCTACAATATCTTCATCAGTCTGGCAAAGGTGAGCTATAGCTACTAATAGCAAAGTTCAAGTTTGCCACTGTGACTGAACTAGTGTTGTGGTTGACAAAAGCAATTGGTTGGTCACCCACTGTTATTTTTTAATGGTCACAGTAAAGACAAAGGTCTTAAAAGTTCGACCATTTGGGTACTTGACAGCTTGATTTCACTGCAAACCGAGAGCTTGAGTGTTTGACTACAAGTCAATGTATTGACCTTGAAAGTAGCCAATCTTCAATGTCTCCATGCAGTATTTGTATATATTTCTATCCAGATACAGTGGAATAAGCCCTGAAAATGTCATCACATGCGATTATTTCATGTAGCATTAGGTAGACAGACGGCAGGCACACTGAAGGCTCTGCTCAATGAAAAGTCTTGAGACCCTTCCAGCTTCTAAATCCTATTTCTGTTCGAAGTGTAAACGTTTGCAAGGCAGTGTCATGCACTGCTTTGGTACACTCAGAACTGATCAACACAACCCCAAGTATATTGCAATGATCGAGTACCGCCCCTTGTGTGACTGCATTCTGTCTATTCCTGATGTTACATGACATTACTGCATGTGATGAGATCTCCCATGCCTTCTCCCACCGTATATGCAGGTGTGTTTGAAGTTTGTATACAAGTCCAGGCTGGGAGATTTTACCACAATCATGAGAGACATCAATGTCTTCCTAGGAAGAGGAGGGGTGTGGAGAATCCTTGTACCTTTCTGATGGGGAAAATCTCCCAGGCCGCCCTCAAAGTGATCTAAAGACCATGGAAAATTAAAGCTAATGGCATACATTCATTTATTTTTCAGATGAAATTGTGTCCACAAAAATGTCTTATTTTTGCTGATATGAACCTGCGCAAGTTCCTATTGTCACACCAAATTGCTGTCCTTTTCTATTGGACTCTTGGAGACACACATGAACAATTAGACAAGAAAATTGTCCCTTCCTCCCAAAGTCATTGTTTGATGTTGAAGATGTGAACACAGGTGACTGAAGAGAGAATGGTGAATCAACTGCAGAGACATTTTATGCAAAAACTGCAACCAAGGACATTTTCTGATTCTCAAAGTCAGACAAGGATGCTATTTATTTGCCATAGTGGATATACTGCACTCCTTACGAACCCAAATCCCTAGTTAGTCTTGCACGCCACACCTTCACAATATGGGGAAGAATCTGGTCAAACTGCAACCATCAAGTCACTGCCACAGCAGAATGTTGCCATGACCAACCGTGCTTTTTGTAGATGGTACCCATTCACACAGACATGACAGCAAAGACAGGTTTAGCCGTGCAGTACAATAATTGTATTTCTCAGTGACAACTCGTTAGTTGTGTGAGTAGTGTGATAAGACTCTTCCTAGCTCTCTTTGTGAAGGGTGTGGCTGCAAGAATATGTACTAATCTGTTTCATAAATCATATAATAGCTACAACTTCATGATAAGTATTGTGAGCATTCACGGTCAGAGATACAATATAATCCAGATTAACTATATTGCTGGCATTTTTGGACGGCTCTACTACATATGCTGAAGATTCACAGGTTGGCAGGCTTAGCTGGTAGCAGAAGCGCGGCGCTATACGCTATGCAGCTTTATAGAGTTCAAGGGTTTAACTCTTTACCGACCAATGACGCGTTTTAGCGTCATGAAATTAGTGTTCCTGTATGACCAATGACGCGTTTTAGCGTCATGAATACATACCTGCGTTTTCAAGTCTTTTCCCGAAGATAGCGGTGAATTACGGATTTCCTTCTTCCGTAACTGTATTCATTACACCTACCGGAAGCTAAATTGGGCGCACTTGAGGTGTGATAGTGTATGTATGAGCCGGAAGTTCAACGTAGCGAACCGTGTGATGCTATCGCAGACGAAGACGCGATCTTTATCGAAACCGATCTCAAGAAGTAAACAAGCTACAGAGATGAACCAAAAAGCTACAAATAGCTAAAAGAAAGCTCTAACCTCGCTGCAGATTCCAAAGGAAACAGGGCTGTAACAGCAAAGTTACAAGTGTCAGAAGATACCGAAGACGGCGACTTCCGGTTTGAAAAGTTTACGTTTATCTGCAGGCTTGTACTTCAGTGGTAAGCTTCAAAACTATAGCGTAGCTAGGCAAATCCTAAGGCTATCCATTGCTTTTTACTAGAAGTTTGTAGCTGGTTTACAGCTGGAGATATAAAACGGAGTACACAACACATCGTCTTGACTGCTTCGTCCGCGATTTTTACGGTCATCCGCGTAATATTGCAATAACGCGCTACGGTCGGTAAAGAGTTAACTCCACCCATCCACGCATGCGCAATTCGTTAACATGAACTTTGTGCAGAGACTATGTTCAAAAAGGGTGCGTCAGATAGAAATTCGCCACCCGGAGGCCCACTCACGTGATTTAGCACGTGGTGTGAAAAAATGGCGCCCAATGGCTGCCTGTTCTGGGCACTCTGGCCTACTCTTGGCCCAGGGTGAGGTGTCCTCAGGAGGTTCTCCACGCTAAAGTTCGACATACTCGGTGATGGTTGTTTCAAACTAGTCGGTTTCGAACTTCCCGCGGAACACGAGTTCCGTTCTCAAACGGTAGGCGGCACGATACAATTTACAAACCGGCGGCAGTCTTTGAACACCTAGTACAGGGTCCTTGCAACCTAACAGCGGGGAAAAAATAATTTCACACTTGTAGATACTAGATTCAAACAGGTACTAGACAGAGCTCAAGAAAACGCACCTCTCTCTTCACGAGCAAAAAGGCCACGCGGGCGCGGGAGATCACGGGGCATGCACAGTTTTCTTTTCCTCTCTCTTATGAGATTACTTCCTTTGAAGTTGCTGAAATTATAGGAAGTAAAGGCCAATATACACTGTCATGTATGAACCTGCACGACATAGAATTATGTACTTTGTGAAATGTTGGTATTGCAGTAGTTGCATCAATCTTGTCGTACACTCCTAGATATTAGCATCATACCACGAGGAGCAGTTTGAACCCCATCGTTCTTCATGCAAAGGCATGCACACACTTCTCTTCAAATACATCTCTAAACGTAGGATGATTGAAGAGGCATCGCAGCACACTAATTGCATAGCAATTAAATATTGACTCCATTTTGATCCCAGGAGGAAGGTTGATGTTGCAGTTATATATTCCAGGTGGAAATACCGGCAGAAGGGAAACCTTCTACTGCAGACACATCTTTCCTCGTCTGGAGGTACAGAGACTAAGATTCCGTGACTTTGGCATGCTTGTAGAATTAGGTTCAAACGTTCAAAGGTTCATAATTCTTGACCCCTTTCTGGCTACACTCAGGTTATAATACATGGTCTACACAAACACTGGGGGACAACAACTTATAACAACTGGCACCAAGTTCCAACAAAGTAGTCATTGGGGCGAGCCTGAGCGAGCCCCACACTAGCGTGACTGCATTGCGCACGCGTGTGTGTATCTATGCGCATATGCTTGCTTGGACCGACCACTTACCGGAAATTTTAAATCTGCGGATTCACGAAAATTGTATGTGCACGTGTACACTTTAAATTCAAATTTTTGATTCTGAAAATGATCATGGAGTCCTCACCATCTTCCTCAACGACAGTGGATCTACCGAGTGGGAGAGAGAGAGTGCGTCTTGAGCGAGAGGAAAGGGCTACTGCCAGGCTGCAGCGTCGGCGCGAAAGAGACCGAGAGCGAAGACGATCACAACAGACCGAGGTGAGGCAACGTAATTTGTTAGTTAGACGCGAGCGCAGAGCGAGGGAGCAGCACGAAACTAGGCAGGCCAGGTTAAATAGACAACGCGAGCGCGACCACGAACGTAGAGCAATGGAACAGTCCGAGGCTAGACGATCCAGACTAGAGAGGCAACACGAGCGCGACCACGAACGTAGAGCAATGGAACAGCCCGAGGCTAGACAATCCAGGCTAGAGAGACTACGCGAGCGCGACCACGAACGTAGAGCAATGGAACAGCCCGAGGTTAGACAATCCAGGCTAGAGAGACTACGTGAGCGCAACCGCCAACAACGAGCAGCTGAACAGGCTGACGCAAGACAAGCTAGGCTTACACGAAACCGGGAGGCTAACCAACGAAGAAGGCAGGCTGAAACACAGCCTGAGCCAGAACGAACCAGCATGCCAGCTTTAGAGGATGAGTGGGTACAGGGTAAGCTTGCTGCCTTTCATTCCAAAATGTCAAGCTTATCCTTTACTCACTGTAGCTGCTGCAACGAGTCATTCCCTAGCGTCAAGCTCACCTCCAGCACCTCTGTGTGTAGCCGCTGTTCACGTGACAAGCAAGAACCTAAACTCTATTCAGCTGCCAACAACATGGATCCAGGTTCAGTGCCACTAGCATTGCAAGGCCTGACGCAGGTTGAGGAGATGTTGATTTCTCCCGTGATGCTAATTATGAGTGTGTACCAACTTCCTCTAGGTCAGTATGGCTACAGTGGGCACGTTATCAACCTGCCACAGGATGTAGCAAGCTTTGTCCGCAGCCTTCCACGTGTGCCTAGCCAGCTTGATGTTGTAATTATACGCAAGGAAGGTGCTGCCGGATCACACAAGGACTTGAAGGTAAGGCGATCTCATGTGCTGCAAGCGCTGCAGTGGTTGTTGGAGAACAACCCATACTTCCGTGAGATTTCCCTTGACCATGCTGCTTTGGCTCAACTGCCTGAAAATGGTGAGTTACCTGGCCTGTCTGCTGTGACCTTGCCTAATGATGAAAGTGGCACTGAACCTGTTGCTGAACAAAGTGAGGAGCATCATAGTGAACAACTGAGCAGTAGTTTTGTGCCAGCAGCTCCTCGCCAAGCAACTGAGCGAGAAGCTGTGGAGCAGGTAGTGACTGGTGAGCAGCCAGTTCCTTGGCCTCCACGTGGTGACACCCCTGTGAATGAATTTCATTCAGAGGGGTACATGACACTGGCTTTCCCAACTCTCTTTCCTACTGGTGCTGCCGACTTCACTGCACCGCGCATGCGCACTGTTACCCTTGGTTACTATTTCAAGCATCTGATGATGTACAATGATGGTAGGTTTGCCAGGCATCCTCGCTTCAGGTACTTTGCCCTCAACACTGAAATGCGCTGGCGTGCTTTACAAGCTGGTCGTGTCTACATTCGTCAACACCCTGAGGATGCACGCCTTTCTGTGGATGAGTTGCGTGACATGGTTTGTACATCCTTTTCCAGTCGTGTCTGTCACTATGCTGGCTCTCTCAGGGGAACGCGTCAGTACTGGATGAAGCAACGTAGCTGCTTGATAGCCATGGTCGATACACTTGGGCTTCCAACTGTTTTCTTCACCCACAGTACTGCTGACCTTCAGTGGCCAGAACTAGCAAATCTCATCTGCCAGGATAGTCCAGAGGATGCAAGTGCCCGCAGGCATGCAGTCATTGACAACCCAGCTGTAGCTGGCTGGTTTTTCTACGAGCGATTCCAGCAGTTCCTCAAGTGCTTTTACCTGGACATCCTTGGTGCCAAGGACTACTGGCTGAGGTTTGAGTGGCAGCACCGTGGCAGTCCTCATGTGCATGGCCTGGCTTGGCTGCCAGGTGTGCCAGACATACAAGTATTCACTGACCCTGCTGCAGCTGAGGAGAACCGCCAGCAATCCATTGCATTCATTGACTCTGTGATCTCCACCACCAACCCTGCTCTTCTGCCTGATGGTAGCAACCTGTCAGAAGCACCTCATGCTCAGACAAGTCCACACATCTGCAACAAGGCGTATGCAGAAGTGACAGACCATGAGCAGGACCTCAGCCAGTTGATTGCCACGTGCCAACGCCACACTGTTTGCTCCCCTGCCTACTGCCTCAGGACCAAGCATGGTAAGCAGGAATGTCGCTTCCACTACCCCAAGGCTTTGTGTGAGGAGACAGTTGTGTCAGTAGAGGATGGTGATGTTGAGCTTCAAACAGCCAGGAATGATCCACTGATCAACAGCTTCAACCGCATTCAGCTCTCAGGGTGGCGGGCCAATGTAGATATGCAGTACTGTGTCTCCAGGGAGAAGGTGATTTCATATTGTGCCAAGTACGTTACTAAGTGTGAGCCTCGTTCCCAGTCTCTGAAGGATGTGTATGCTACAATTGTAAGGGGGTTGAAAGGGGATGATGGGGCACTGAAGGCAGTGCAGAAGCTGTTGATCAGCACAACTGCAGAGCGGGACTACTCTGCACAGGAGACATGTCACCTCCTGTTGATGCTCCCAATGTACACGGCTTCACGTGACTTTGTTATGCTTAGCTTAGATGGGTCTAGACAGGTAGAGGAACGACTGGAAGAAGGTAAGTCCGCAACTGCATTGTCAGCTCTTGACCACTACACTAGCAGGCCAGCCACTCCACAGTTTGAGGAAATGACACTGCTCCACTTTGTGCAGCACTACTCCATGCCAAAGAATGTAGGCGAGGAACCAGCAGCTAGGAAGAAGATGGTTGTGGTGAGGGTGCGGCCCCACTGCTCTCCTGACACGGATGGTCCACAGTACGAACAGTACTGCCAGCAAAAGCTGATGCTACACAAGCCTTTCCGGGAGTACCAGCAGCTCAAAGCTGGATGTGACACCTTTGCTGAGGCCTTTGCTGGCTACCTTCAGTCAGGCAGCATCCCTCCATCTCTGGAGGATGATCTGTATTGGTTACAGCAGCAGCACCAGCAACAACAGGATCCAGGTGAGTCTGATAGTGATAGTGAGGAACTTAGTGGTGAGCAGGGTCAGCACAACCAAGCCAGGGAAGAGTGGATGCTGCTCTGCTCCAACCTGCAGCAGTCAGCTGAGGAGCAGGAGGAAACACAGCTGCGGCACAGCTTTATCCTAACTTACAAGAGGCGCCACGTTTTGTAACACATGCCAAGGAGAATGCTCAGTTACAAGTACCCACTTCAGCTGCTGATCCTGAACACTTGCAAGGTAAGCAGCGACTGGTGTATGATGCAGTTTGTTGTCACATGCAGGCAGAAGATCCTGAGCCTTTGCGGATGATTGTTTCAGGAACGGCAGGTACAGGTAAGTCATTTCTCATTCACTGCTTGAAGGCACTTCTTTTAGACCATTTGCGTGTTATGGCACCAACAGGGGTAGCAGCTTTCAATGTAGGCGGTGTCACCTTGCATTCTCTCTTACATCTGCCAACACGTGGAGAGTTCAAGGCATTGGAAGGTGAACAGCTTCAGCAACTCCAGCAAAGTTTTAGTGGAGTGGACTACCTCATCATAGATGAAATGTCCATGTTAGGTAGGAAACTCTTTGGGCAGGTTGACCAGCGGCTTCGTCAGGCTTTTCCACATTGTGCTGGTGAGGTTCTGGGAGGGTGCTCCTGTATGCTTGTGGGTGACTTTGGCCAGCTTCCTCCAGTCATGGACCTCCCCCTCTACTCTTCTGTACCCAGGTCAGCCATTGCTGATCTTGGGCGTACTACATACCAATTGTTTGCTAAGGCAGTAGTGTTAACTGAGGTTTTGCGACAGGATGGACAGGACAGAGAACAGGTAAGATTTCGAGAACTGCTTCTTCACTTAAGGAATGGAGAGGTAAGTGTTGCAGATTGGGAGCTCTTGATGACACAATGTCGTTCTCGGGTGGACAGCGCTGCTTTTGATGATGCCCTTCACTTGCATCCCACAGTACAAGCTGTTGCTGAATACAATGTTGCCAAGCTTCGTAGCGCTGGAGAGCCTATTGCCACCATCAAAGTTGTTCACACTGGTCCCAATGCCAGCAAAGCATCTTCAGAAGACGCTTCAGGACTTGAGCCAGTCATCTGCCTTGCTCGTGGTGCCAGGGTTATGCTCACTTCTAACCTATGGACAGATGCTGGCCTTGTAAACGGAGCAATGGGAACAGTCCAGGCCATTTGTTACCAGAGTGGAGGTCCACCTAGCCTTCCTTTAGCTGTGATGGTGAGGTTTGATAAATACTGGGGTCCAACTTTGCATGACGGAAGTGTTCCGATTGTCCCTCAACGACGCACGTGGATGCAAGGTGGTAGTGCATGTTCACGGCTACAGATCCCCCTCAAACTTGCTTGGGCAGTCACGATACACAAGGCTCAGGGGCTTACCCTGGATAAAGTAGTTATTGACATTGGAAAGAAGGAGTTTAGTGCAGGTCTCACATTTGTTGCATGTTCACGTGTGCGTCGCCTCTCAGACATAATGTTTGACCCTCCATTTGCTTACCAGCGTGTTGCAAGCCTCGCTAAGAGCATGCGGCTAACAGAACGTAAGGTTGAAGATGCTAGGCTTTACTCAATGGAACGCACCAGCTTCCCATCTTAAACTTCATCAGCATATCATGCATGATCCCGCCACAATGCCAATGCTGCAGCCTGTTCGTAGCCCTCCCCTCTCTCCACACCTCTACTACCAGATGAACTGCTGGCTACCAAACTGGATGACATCTCCACTGGGTCTACACCTCCTCTGTTGCATCTTTCCTGGTCATACTACTGGTGGACCTACCCCACTACAGTGACATATCCTTACTACTACTTATTGTTACACTGAACCTCAGCCCCAAGATTTTTATTGTGCATGCTGTTTTATTTTCATAACCAGGATGTTTGTCCAACCCTCTTCTACAAGGTGTGACTATTGAGTGGCTTCTGAGTCAGCAACTGCCATGGTTACATATATTCATTGCCTGCTTCCGGTTGTACTAAGAACAGCAGAATGTGGTACGACTGCTCAATAGCCACTACTTCAACACTTGTATTGCATGTTCCTTACCAAAGAGCAGATATTTAACATCATGAATGGAAGAACCGAAATGCTGCTAAAGAACAGAACAAACTTTCTATATATAGTACTGTAGAAATGTGCCAGTTTTAATTTAGGTTTTTTCCCACGAGCTTTTTTCCCCACCAAAGGTTTTTTTTTGCTCTGGGTTTTTTTTCCTTGATTCATGTAGAGCCGGCATGAATCTAAATCAAACCTTTATCTCGGCCCCTGGCACCTGTATGCAGTGTGATTGCATATGTATAAATTTATGTGCACACATTTGACTTTTTAATAAACAAAAATACTTTTAAAACCCTTGTGAATGGTGAATGGATGTGCATGCAGGAGGTGCTTGACTTGATAAGTTACACCACTCTGCTCACCAGTGACATTGACATCATCCCCTGTAAATTGAGATTTCTTATCAGCTTGCTCAGGCTCGCCCCCACAATGTTATGCATTTCCACTAGTATTAGTGCAGTCCATAAGCAGTGTAATTACATCATCAGGAGACATATTCTGAATGCTCTAAGGCAAGTGACACATATGGTCTCTCAGGACATGCTCAAACAAAGTCTAATTTTCCAGTACACTCTCACATCCACGGACCTAACAGAGGTGCCTTTTCTTTATTTTTTTTTCATATTGAAACAAATTGATCAAAAAAAGGAGGCTCCAATAGCTGCAGCTAGTATAAAGGAGTCTCAGGAGAAAAACAAAAACAGAAGGAGACAACAACACGGAGGACAAAAAGAACTAAAATACTGAACTGTGTTCTTAAAAGATTTAATGCTAGGACAAAGTACAGCATGAGCTGGTAAAGAGTTCCACAACCTAGCTGAACTCACAAAAAAAAAAGAATTGTAAAAAGAAGTAGTTTTAGCAAAAGGAGGGATCAGTTGTTTACAATGACACACACGTAAATTAGGGTTAGCACGCAGATTAAAAAACCCAGGAGGGCAATACAGATGACCAAAAACAAGTTTATAAGTAAAAAGTAACTTAAGGTAGTTACAACGATCTGTAAGTGAGGGTAAATTAAAATGCTGGTTTAGGGTTTCAGAGTTAGCAGACCATTGTTGAGAGGACAATCTGGTGGCAAATAGTTGGACGGATTCGAGGAGAAGTTGATCTTTCTTTAAGTGAGGTTCCCATACCACACATGCATACTCCAGCACTGGTAGGACCTAGAATTTATAGAGGGATAAGACCGCTTCTGGGTCTGCATTCCTAAAATGGGCTGTGTCATCACAGCCTAAAAGTGCTGTCAGACGTTTCGTTCCTGTAGATCCATGGTCTAGGGAATGGTCCCAGACTTTCAGCCAACTCCCATCTCTTGCTACTTAGAGAGCCAGCTCAAGTGTATGATGGTGTTCAGCTTTCATCGAAGTTCCTGCTGGGAAGAAAACGGATGCGCGTATCAATATCTTTCGAGCTCATCGCAATACCGAGTGGAAGGGGTTAATTTTAACGGAGGTAACCTAATGGCTAGTGTTGAGTCGTTGGTGGAGTCTCAAGAGTCTTGAGGTTGAGCTTATGGAGTAAGTCGGACTAGGGACGCTGTAAAACGCGGAATACAGAATAAAACGGAATAGCGGAATAACGGAATAACTTTTAATTACCGGAAATGAAAATGCTTTGTACTTTGGCGACACGGCACGTGCAATTGGCATCCAGCGAGGTAGCTCTGCCATTGTAGAGGAACTATGAACACTGGACAGACTCTCAACAGTTGCCCTACACAGCCAGAATTAAGGAGCGCCGTGACCCTTAGCCTATATGAAGGTACAAGTATTGAAGTTGGCTCAACACTGCTGAGGACTAATATAAATTGTCTGAGCGTCACTTAAAGTTAAAACGCGCAGACTGGGAGAAGCTGGCTGCAGCAAAATGGAAGGCTACTAACTCGCGCTACCCGTAAGCTTATAGCTGTCAGTTATCCTCCATGTGTAACTATTCACTTTCCAGGGCATAACAGCACTGATGCCGCCTCTTCTTGTAGCTGTAGGGCAACTATCGACCCGTAAGTGTTCATAGCTCCTATGCAAGTCGAGACTCGCATGTAAGGAGGAGCTATGAACACTTACGGGTAGCGCGAGTTAGTAGCCTTGTTGCAGTCAGTGCGTACAAGTGCCAGTAAGCCGGACCAATGAAATTTTGCTTCCGCCGGGCCTGTACATCACAACTGGCACATTATCAATAAGATTGCAGAACTAATATAAGATCGGCATACATTCTGTTGCCGTAAATGACTCAGCTACATAGTCTGCTGTCTATCGCGATCTTTGTACACCACAGCAGAGTCACAATTGATTGAACTTCCAACAATAGGCATAGACTCAAGTCAGAGCTAGCAGTCTGCATTGTAATAATTTTCCTTGTGCACACGGAAACCTACCGAGTCATCAGACCCTTCGTTTCCTGTGCGTCAACACATTTTCAGAACACTCTGGTGCTCAGTTCATTTTTGTGGGCTATGTTTGAACTTGAATGTGGCCAGTTGGCTTGCTATACTAGTATACATTCTGCTGCCGTAAATACAGTTATATACCTGTTGTGCTGTCTATCACCATCTCTATGCACCACAGCAAACCTCCAGTCAGAAATCAGTTATCTTCCTCGTGACTCAAATGGTAGTGTAAGTCACTTTTCAAGTGCTGCAACGATTTTTCTCATGACTTTGTTAATACATTCCGCATATACCTACCAAGTGTCACCAGATCCTTCCTTTTGTGAAAAAGCTGTCTGTTGCAGGGGATCAAACCTAGGGCGTACCATTTTGAGGGCTGGTGGTTGTCTAATAATTTTGTAGCTCAGTGGTAGAGCACTGGCGGCTCAAGCCACGGTCCTGGGTTTGATTCCCGGTTACTACTGGCTTTTCATTTTCCTCTATTTCTCATCATAACATCAACCCCTAACGGAGTTCTGATGGCACATACTGAATGGCTGCCGGGTGCTAATTGGAGCACACTCCAGTTTGACTCGTACTATCCAAAATAAATTATGGCTACTCCGCATCCTAGCAGAGATTCTTCCTTCTTCACTCTGCGGCCTGAGGAGGCAGAAAGGCTGGAGAAGAGGAGGAGAGCAGCGAGAGAGTATAAGCCGCCAAAGTGGAGTGTGCAAGTCAGTACCACCTGTGCAGTATATGGATTATGGAGAGGATTGTGAGGGTCGGTGGTTGCCTGGTAGTCGTAGCTCAGTGGTCAGAGCACTGGCAGCAAGCCCTCACAATCCTCTCCATATACTGCACAGGTGGTACTGAATTGCCTCAGTCGCACACTCCAGGCGACTGCTGGCTTTTCACTTTCTTCTCCTTCACCCCTAAATTGTAACTTAACCTTGGCCCTAACCCTAACCCTAAACCCTAAACATCAACTCTAAATCTAAAGCCGCCAGCAGCCCCATCCTCCTCCCATCTGCTATTCACTGTTGGGTCTGCTACAATATTACTGGGGTCATGTTTTCTGGGATTTCTCATGTTTCTCAGGCTTATACAGTTGTGTGTGTGTTTCTGGGGTTTCTTGTATTTCTCGTGTTTCTCAGGCTTATACTGTGTGTGTTTCTTGTGTTTCTCGTGGTTCTCAGGCTTTACTGTGTGTGTTTCTGGGGTTTCCTGTGTTTCTTGTGTCTTGTGTTCAAGCATGTCAAGCACAATACAATATGCAATGCATACGTATGCAGCGCAGCGCTAAGCACTGTGCACATGCAGATGCTGACACTCAAGGCTAGTCTCGTGCTCAGACCCCACCCTCTCACGAGGAAAGGGGTCTGGTGACCATTGAGCGATTTCTTGGTTGTGCTGAGTCAGCAGTCTTAATACTGAACAACCCAATGTAAGCACTGTGCACATGCAGATGCTGACACTCAAGGCTAGTCTCGTGCTCAGACCCCACCCTCTCACGAGGAAAGGGGTCTGGTGACCATTGAGCGATTTCTTGGTTGTGCTGAGTCAGCAGTCTTAATACTGAACAACCCAATGAAATAGCACTATACGTCATGTGACCATGTGCTCGACCGACCGACCTATTTGTAGTCTCGTGCCCAGACCCCACCCTCACCTCTGTTGCACTACTCAAGTCACATGACTAATGGCATTTTGCTGACTCGGCACAACCAACAAATCGCTCAATGGTCACCAGACCCCTTTCCTCGTGAGAAGGTGGGGTCTGGGGACGAGACTAACTCAAGGCCGGCTGTAGCAAGTGGTACAGTAATACTTCATGTGATTGGTCAGCAGGAATGATGTCATTATGATGTCACCAAGTAATCATCGGCTCAGGTTGTAATAGCATAAATTGTCAGTTCGGAGGAAGTTACTAAGTTGGATACGAGATCTCATGCAGCAATATCAACCATCGGACAATTCAGAGAGTAGCTCCACTGTGGATTGGATGCTCAACATCACTGAAAGTTAGTTGAACTACTGTACATCTAGCCTTGTTTGCAGGTAGCTGTGAGCTCTTCGTACGCTTGGTCACGGTAAGTTCTTTAAAATCCGGAGGCTACATCAGTAATTTGTGGACTCAATCATTCATTTACTTTTGACCCCAAAATGTAACAGTAGTTGTTGTTGCAAGTAAAAGTTTGTGTATTGCATGCTGTGCTATAATTTACTAGTGACAGTGAAAGATAGCTCCTTTGTTTTTTGTACGTCGCCTCCTGTATGCAATGAGTTCCTGTAGGGCAGGACCTAGGGACTGTGAACACTCTCTCTTTCTCTCTCTCTGTTAGGTCACTTTCACCCAACAAGTTGTAAACCTGTACCAGCTGCTCTCTTGCCGTCAGCCCACCTACTCGTCCCTCATCAGACTACAGTGAGTGGATAAGTATATTCATGTGCTTGTGTTGTTCTCTCTTTATACACCTGCCCTCTCTCTCTCTCTCTCTCTCTCTCTCTCTTCCTCATCTCCTTCCCTCCTATCTCTCCCACCTTTCCTCCCTCTCTCCCTCTTCCCACAGCTATCGGGTCCTATCTCAACACTGCTGCTGCCACTATTCATCATGGCAACCTGGTCGTATGTAAAGAGTAGTTATGCCTCACTTCCTCGCCTGCCTTCGTCCTCTGCGGCAGCAGGATCAGCGATTATGAAAGTTGATCCCAGGTTATATACAATGTTTGATGTCCCCATAAAGTTGGATTCTGACATCAATGGGTACTCCCTGGGGAAACTTGTTGGAAAGCAACTCGAGGAACAAGACATTATGAATTATGTGTTAGTAAAAGAGTGGCTGGAAGACAAGATTACTGACTCCAGCAAAAAGATTAGGGCAGCTACGGAGAAGGAAATAAAGTGCTTCAAAAAGCTTCCAGCCTTAGATACCATACGCAAGAAGCCAGATGTAGCCATATTTGATGAACAACAACAATTGTTGGTACAGATTGAAGTGGAATCGAACAACGATCTAGATAAAACAATTAGCTAGGGCTGGTTGACCAGCTCCACTATCAAAGGAACGCAGATACAACTATCACTACCTGCATCGGTTTCTTCCTTCCTCATAGAAGAAGCAGCTGTGCTGTAGAAGTGAAAGTAATATGGATTGATGAAAGATTCTCCTTCAGAGTGGAACGACACTGTCTGCACGAGGCTGATGTGATTAGCAGTATCCAACGTGCTGTTAATTGGGTGAAGAGAACCACAAGTTACCCTGACCACCTTTTGGCACTTCCCCCTCTCGATAGATTTCATACAGCAGGAGTTTGGAGAAGATGCCGAGCAAATCCCCTCCGGACAATCAGTGGTGATTGTAAGTATTCAAAAAGAAAAGGTCTACAAACACCCTCTCAACGCAGGAGCTAACAAAACACTTTGGGAACTACAAACGTCAGCAGTGGGTCTCACCAGAAGTATTTTGTTTGAGGACACAGAAGTGCATGCATTAAGAAAATTCTCTCGTTATCCACTCTATCTCCCACCTCTGTCGCTCGATCAGGCACGAGATAACCTTGCCATGCTTGTCACAAGTATACATGAATACTTGTTGAATTGCATTCAAAGGGATGGGCACACTGTGATGTGAGGCTTGACAACATCTGCTTCAAGGAGGAGAAGAGACAATGGAAAGCCATGTTGATTGACATGGAGAGATGTGAACTTAAGAGTGTATGCACAGCTGAAGTGATGAACTGCTATGGGGACTCAGTCATATATTACTGGCCTGATGGTCAGGACAATCGGACTGTGGATTTTCTGAACTTCAGACAGCTCGGCATTATGATATGCTACATCCTTTCTCCGAATCACAATTACCACGCCGATCATCCCAATGTCGATACAAGATCAGAGAACAGGTTTCTCCTGTCACTACTGGAAGAGGGTACATTCTATAGATGTTTCAATGATAGATGGGCTGCTTCCCTTTCAAGATCTGATTGACCATACCATTCAGTACAGTGGTTCTTCCTTCTCACCCTCCTCCCTCTGTTTCTTTTCTGGTGGTGGTGGTGGCTGTGCTGAACTAGATTAGTGTAAATTTGTTGCACGTTTGTAAGGTTAATGTTTTTAGTACAATGGTTCTTCCTCCTCACTCTCCTCCCTCTGTTTCTCCTTTCTAGTGGTAGTTGGTTGTGCTGAACGTGAATTATTATGAGTGATAAGTATGGCTACATGCCACCCTCTGGATATACTACCTATAAGAGTATAAAAACATATACTCCACTAGATGATTTACCTGAGGCGCAGCCGAGGGTAAACAATCTAGCAGAGTATATTGCGTTTATACTATAGGTATCAATTATACCACATTGAGACAGTAAACTAAAACTCAATTTTATGTAAACTATTCTGGTACATCATGCAAGTTTTATGTAAACTATTATTGTACAATTTCTACATAACAGGATTATACGACCAGTTATACTCCTCTGTTCAGCCAATGAAATGCTTAGAAAGTGATGTAATGCAGTACAAACACAGATATACTCGGAGTATAGGTATAGTATATCCAATTTATACCACATTGAGACAGAAAATATTCTGTACATCATGCAAGTTTTATGTAAACTATTATTGTACAATTTCTATAACAGGAGTATATGACGCGTTATACTCAGCCAATGCAATACTTAGAAAGTGATGTAAGGCCATTCTGAATTAATTGTTTGTTTGAACTAACATGACCACAAGAATGTTGGGTCGGGCGGGTAATATTTTATTTAGGCCCACCGGTTGTATTAATTACTACAACACGTGGCAGCCAGTTTGGCTCTGAAACAGTAGCTAAAAAAACAATTTTATCCTACTTGTGCTAAAATGTTGAGGCAGTGCATATAACAATTATTACCCAACTATGAGGCACTTTTAAAACTTCAGGTCGGTCGGGTTAGTTCAAACAAACAATTAATTCAGAGTGGCCTAATGTGGTATAAAGTGTTTATATTTCCACTGTACTACAGAGGGAACACTGGTTATAAGGTAATTCACATGAGGTTCAATGTTTCTGAACCCCTTTGAACCACTGTACTACACTGACCATAAGGTAATTGCACGAGTTCGGGGTGGTTCAATGCTTCTGAACCGCTTCAAATCCCTGAGTACAGACGGAACATTGACGATAGGCTAATTTTACATGAGTTCATGGTAGTTCAACCCTACCAGGGGAAAGGAACATTCAATAGCCCTACAACTAATAGTGGCGGGCATTAACTACAACATGTGCACATGTACACAGCTGTCACAGTGATACAGACCTTGATCATCTTGGTGACACCAGCTACAGCGAATAATTCAGCGTCCTTATCAAAGTCGATACTGGACGCAATATTGTCACCTCCAATCTGATCCCCATAGTTCAGAGACGAGACCTGCACAAAAAATTGGTGAAATCCTTAAAGCCACCTAGAGTGTAGTAGAGTCAAGTAGAGCGAAGTGGAGCCATGGTACAGTGTAGTAGAGTCATGTAGAGTCAAGTAGAGCCATGGTAGAATGGATGTAGAGTCAAGTAGAGTCATGGTAGAATGTTGTAGAGCCATGCATGGTAGAATGTTGTATAGAGCCATGGTAGAGTGTAGTAGAGTCAAGTAGAGTGAAGGTAGAGTGTAGTAGAGTCACGTAGAGTCAAGTAGAGCCATGGTAGAATGTTGTAGAGCCAAGTAGAGCCACGGTATAATGTTGTAGAGCCATGGTAGAGTGTAGTAGAGTCAAGTAGAGCCGAGTAGAGCTATGGTAGGGTGTAGTCGAGTCATGTAGAGTCAAGTAGAGCCATGGTAGAGTGTAGTAGAGCCAAGTAGAGCCAATTAGAACCACGGTAGAGTGTAGTAGAGTCAAGTAGAGCCATGGTAGAGTGTAGTAGAGCCAAGTAGAGCCAATTAGAACCACGGTAGAGTGTAGTAGAGTCAAGTAGAGCCGAGTAGAGCTATGGTAGGGTGTAGTCGAGTCATGTAGAGTCAAGTAGAGCTGTAGTAGAGCCAAGTAGAGCCAATTAGAACCACGGTAGAGTGTAGTAGAGTCAAGTAGAGCGAAGTAGAGCCATGGTAGAGTGTATTAGTATAGAGTCAAGTAGAGCCAAGTATAGAGCTATGGTAGGGTGTAGTAGAGTCAAGTAGAGTCAAGTAGAGCCATGGTAGAATGTAGTAGAGTCATGTAGAGTCAAGTAGAGCCATGGTAGAGTGTAGTAGAAGTATAGCGAAGTAGAGCCATGGTAGAGTGTAGTAGAGTCATGTAGAGTCAAGTAGAGCCATGGTAGAGTGTAGTTGAGCCAAGTAGAGCCAAGTAGAGCCATGGTAGAGTGTAGTTGAGCCAAGTAGAGTCAAGTAGAGCCGTGGTTGGGTGTAGTAGAGTCAAGTAGATCCAATTAGAGCCATGGTAGAGTGTAGAGTCAAGTAGAGCCAAGTAGAGCCATGGTAGAATGTAGTAGAGTCAAGTAGAGCCAAGTAGAGACAACGACACCTTCGACACCATCGACACTACCCAGGCACAGCCAGCACAGTCAGCACAGCCACCAGCGTCGGCTCTGGTCCCTGACACCGAAGATCCCCAATCAACCACGTCAACAAACACACCGCATCGAGAATCTCAATGCCTGCCTCCGTTCAGACCTTTGTCTACACCAAACTTTGTCTGGAGTGATACCATGGACGCGGAGAGTTTCTCCCATGCCATTACATCAGCATACGCTGAAACAGTTCACTGGCACCGTAACCTTTTCCTGGCTCCATCGGGGAAGGCCGGCACCTCATTTGTTACATCACTGGCCAAGCTCTTTCGCGCCTATGGTGAAGGTTCAAGCATGGAGTCAATAGCCCTTCGAGCAGCAATGGTAATGCCAATACTTCTATTGCAGAAACCCCATGCAAAATCAAAAACCTATGAGCATGTTGCCTGCCTTGAAAGGTGTCTGGCCTCGTGGCAGAGAGGTGATATTGACACATTAGTACAAGAAGGTCGAACGATCCAAAGACGCTTTCGTTTGGCTTCGACCCCCAGCGATTCCAACCACCAACAACTCAAAACTAGGAAATTTGCCAAGCTCATGTCACAAGGCAAAGTTAAAACAGCTCTACGGCTGCTTGAAAAGACCAACAGCGGAGGAGTGCTGCCTCGCAATAGCACCATATCACCCAACTCGCACTCAATCCAACCTACCCCACGCACAGTTCGTGAAGTACTAATTGAAAAACATCCTCCCGGTCAACCAGCTTATCCCGAAATTTTGCTTACACCCCCAGCACAAGAACCCCACCCAGTACTTTTCGACCAACTTGATGGTGAAGCAATCCGCACCGCTGCCCTCAGAATTGAAGGAGCTGCTGGTCCATCAGGAGTAGATGCAAATGGTTGGCGTCGACTCTGTATATCTTTTAAATCAGCCTCTTCTGAGCTTTGCAACAGCTTGGCATTACTTGCCAGGCGAATCTGCACCACCTATGTGGATCCCCAATTCAAGGTCTTGCCCCCCTCCTGGCTTCTCGCTTGATCGTCTTAGACAAATGTCCGGGAGTTCGCCCAATCGGAGTTGGTGAAACAGTCCGACGCATTATTAGCAAAGCAATTTTGTCCATCATTGGTCCAGACATCCAAGAGACAGCAGGTGCAGTTCAGCTCTGTGCAGGACATGAAGCAGGATGTGAAGCAGCTGTGCATGCCATGAGAAAAATCTTCCTTGAAGATGAAACAGAATCCATTCTCCAGATAGATGCTACCGATGCTTTCAACAGCCTAAACAGACAAGCAACCCTTCATAACATCCGTAGACTATGCCCTCCCTTCGCCACAGTTCTGATCAACACATACAGAGAGCACACAGAGCTATTTATTGACGGTGAGACCATTGTATCTCAGGAGGGTACAACTCAAGGTGACCCCCTTGCAATGGGAATGTATGCCTTGGGAACTCTCCCCCTCATCCATGAGCTCAAACCACATGCGAGGCAGGTATGGTTTGCCGACGACGCAACGGCAGGTGGAAAACTCACTCAGCTACGTGAGTGGTGGGATAAAATTGCCTCTCTTGGCCCAACCTTTGGCTATTTTGCCAATCCTTTAAAGACTTGGCTCATAGTGAAAAGTCCCCATTTCCAAGCCGCCACAGAGTTATTCCATGGAACAGGGGTCAATATCACAGTTGAGGGCAAATGACATCTGGGGGCAGCCGTAGGTAGACAATCCTTTGTGCACCAGTATGTTGAGGAAAAGGTGGCCCAGTGGGTACAAGAACTTGAAGATCTTGCCACCATTGCCAAGTCCCACCCTCAGGCAGCCTATGCTGCGTACACACATGGCTTCACAGGAAAGTGGTCATACCTGATTCGTACAATCCCAAACATATCAGACCTCTTGCAGCCGCTTGAAGATGCAATCAGTCAACGCTTCCTGCCAACTCTGACGGGCAAAACAGCTCTCAGTGATCTGGAAAGGGCGTTGTTCGCCCTACCTACCAACTGTGGAGGTCTTAGCATACCCAAACCCACCGATACAGCCTCAACTGAGTTTGAATCATCATGCAAGATCACTGCACCAATCGTCGACACCATTGTACAACAGATAGATATCCATCCCAATATAAAGGATGCACAACACAGAGCTAAAGCCAAAGCGAAGAGCGAGAAAAGAGGGGCTCAGAGATCAACTATGAATCAACTCTATACACTGCTACCACAAACTCTCAGACGTGCTGTTGACATCACAAAAGAGAAGGGCTCAACCAGCTGGTTGGCCTCACTTCCTTTGGAAGTGCATGGCTTCTCTCTGCACAAAAACGCCTTTCACGATGCCTTATGTCTGAGATATCTGGCAGCCCCAACTCCTACCTACCACCTGCATTTGTAGCCATTCCTTTACCATTGACCATGCCCTGTGTTGCCCAACTGGTGCCTTTCCAACAGTTAGGCATGATGAGTTGCGGGATCTCACTGCTGACCTCCTATCAGAGGTTTGTCATGATGTGTGCATTGAGCCACACACCTGCAGCCCCTTACTGGGGAATCTCTCTCCTATTCCACTGCCAACATTGAAGAGAATGCCCGCCTGGATGTTAGGGCACGTGGCTTTTGGGGACTACGACAACAGAGTGCATTTTTTTATGTGAGGGTATTCACACCCTCTTACCGTGGTCTCCAGTTAGAAACATGCTACAGACGCCACGAGAATGAAAAACGCCGAGCATATGAACAAAGAGTCAGTGAAATTGAAAATGGATCTTTCATACCTCTAGTCTTCAGCACTAGTGGAGGCATGGGAAAGGCTGCAAAAATCACCTATAAACGTCTCGCCTCCCTACTCTCCATCAAACGTGAACAACCCTACAGTCTCGTTATGGGCTGGCTGCAATGCCGATTGTCCTTCTCGTTGCTCCGATCAGCTGTGATGTGCCTAAGAGGGAGCAGATCAAAAAAGGGACATATTCCACTCTCAGACACTCATATTGAACTTGTAGTACACGAGGGTCGTCTACCCCTGTCATCATGAACTCTCCGTTCAACTCTGTCCTTACTTTGGAATTGCTTCTTTACACCCTAAGATTATGAGTCTTTCTTTTTTATATAACTTTCAATGGGCAGAGCCCAGATTAGTATATATTTATGCACTTGTAAAAAAAAAAGAAAAAAAACAAAAAAAAAAAAAGTAGAGCCATGGTAGAGTGTAGTAGGTCAAGTAGAGTCAAGTAAAGCCATGGTAGATTGTAGTAGAGTCATGTAGAGTAAAGTAGAGCCATGGTAGAGTGTAGTTGAGCCAAGTAGAGCCAAGTAGAGCCATGGTAGAGTGTAGTGGAGTCAAGTAGATGCAAGTAGAGCCAGCCATGGTGGAGTGTAGTAGAGTCATGTAGAGCCATGGTAGAATGTAGAGCCGGCGTCAAGTAGAGCCAAGTAGAGCCATGGCAGAGTGTAGTAGAGTCAAGTAGAGCCAAGTATAGAGCTATGGTAGGGTGTAGTAGAGTCAAGTAGAGTCAAGTAGAGCCATGGTAGAATGTAGTAGAGTCATGTAGAGTCAAGTAGAGCCATGGTAGAGTGTAGTAGAAGTATAGCGAAGTAGAGCCATGGTAGAGTGTAGTAGAGTCATGTAGAGTCAAGTAGAGCCATGGTAGAGTGTAGTTGAGCCAAGTAGAGCCAAGTAGAGCCATGGTAGAGTGTAGTTGAGCCAAGTAGAGTCAAGTAGAGCCGTGGTTGGGTGTAGTAGAGTCAAGTAGATCCAATTAGAGCCATGGTAGAGTGTAGAGTCAAGTAGAGCCAAGTAGAGCCATGGTAGAATGTAGTAGAGTCAAGTAGAGCCAAGTAGAGCCATGGTAGAGTGTAGTAGGTCAAGTAGAGTCAAGTAGAGCCATGGTAGATTGTAGTAGAGTCATGTAGAGTCAAGTAGAGCCATGGTAGAGTGTAGTTGAGCCAAGTAGAGTCAAGTAGAGCTGTGGTTGGGTGTAGTAGAGTCAAGTAGATCCAATCAGAGCCACTACGATAGATAAGCAGTAGGGTGTTGGAGTCAGCCTAGCTATAAAACTGTCTGTACAACATCCCAACTAGCTTCCTGGCCTTAGCACATATATGTTCAATGTGATCGGACCAGGTTAGCCTGGATGACACCAAAACTCCTGTAGTGCATGGTAGAGTGTAGAGTCAAGTAGAGCCAAGTAGAGCCAAGTAGAGCCATGGTAGAGTGTAGTGGAGTCAAGTAGATGCAAGTTGAGCCAGCCATGGTAGAGTGTAGTAGAGTCATGTAGAGCCATGGTAGAATGTAGAGCCGGCGTCAAGTAGAGCCAAGTAGAGCCATTGGCAGAGTGTAGTAGAGTCATGTAGAGTCAAGTAGAGCCAAGGTAGAGTGTAGTAGAGTCATGTACATTTAGAGTCAAGTAGAGCCATGGTAGAATGTTACAGTAGTGGAGCCATGGTAAAGTGTAGAACTTCTCTTCTGAAGAGAAAAGTAGAGCCAAGTAGAGCCATGGTAGAGTGTAGTAGTGTCAAGTAGAGTCAAGTAGAGCTGTGGTAGAATGTAGTAGAGCCATGGTAGAATGTAGCAGAGCCATGGTAGAGTGTAGTAGAGTCAAGCAGAGCCAAGTACCACAATCGTTCCTTCATAGCACACAACTAACAAACACAAAAAACATAGTTGGAAAAATGGCACAACATGTAGGGATGGTGTAAATGTGTTGTGGTGTCGTTCCCATCTTGTTTGATGCACTTGTTTTCATTCGGAAAACTTTTTTGTGACTTTGAATCAGCAAATAATGTGTCTGTCACGGAAATTTTGGTCCGGCGGAAATTTTGGTCCCCCGGACCAATTTTTCCGGAATATCGGTCTGGGCTGCCAAATTTGAAGTCAAGGATGGTAAACTTTAATACAAACAGAAACAGAACGGAAAGGTAATTCTTGTAGATCTATGTGTTCATTTATTTAGTGTGTTTGCAAAAAATATATACATGTATATAGTTAGGTTTGTATTTGTATAGACTGGTGAATCAGTGGCGATTGTCTTCCTTCTCACTTTGTAATATAGGGAGAGGTGCTGCTACGTTATGTTGTGAACGTCACGTCAGCAAGAAAAGAAAGCGAAACCACAAAGCAGTAGAAAAGAACATCAAAGCCAAAGAGTTGATGCTGAAGAGGAGACAGAGACAGTTGAAGGTAGTGAAGAAGCCTGAAGTGATTGATGTTGATAAGTACCAGCCAAGCCAAAAAACCCAAAACGAGAAATTCTGGATCCGGGAACTTAATCTGCTTGAAAGAGACAGAGATATTCTGCTGAATCCTGCACACGTTGGATCGAGTGCTCTGGCTGTAAGAGGTGGTACCACACAGAGTCCTGCATCAATTTACCACATAGCTACAGCTCTTTCTAGCAATACTACATGGTACTGCAACAGATGTAGCTATATAAGAAAGTGTTTTTGATGTGTAACACTGCACAACCTGTTTATGTTTATTCCTGTATATATATTTTATCATGGTCATGCTCACTTTGAATAGATATTATACTTAAATTGTTAATTAACTAACTTGTTAGCAATAACAATGCCTTATACTAAGGGGGGACCAAAATTTTCAAGGTAGGACCGTTTTGGCTGGATGCTTCTGGGAGGACCAAAATTTTCAGGGTAGGACCAATTTTACCAGAAAATATGGTCGGGGGACCATTTTTTTTCAGCAGAAATTTTGGTCCCCGGACCAATTTATCCAGGACCAAAATTCATAGATACTATACCCTACCCAAAATTCCAGTGACATGTCAACTCGTGATAATCACGTGGTACGCGGTTACGTAGGTTTTACTGTTTTGCGCACGCTGGCGATTCGACTGCAGCAGTGCGGGCTGTTCAACTCAAGACACCAACACATCAGCATGGCGGGTAGAGGCCACGAAAGGAAGTCTAAGTCACCAGTGAGACATGATGAACAAGTGACGAACATTGGCAACAACGACAACTTTACTGTGGACAGGGAAAAAGTGAGTTTGTGCTTTGACACCTTACAAGTACACTCATTAGCTGAGGCGCAAAATACCTTGGTAGGCAGAAGTACCATTTGGAAAACTGGTTACAAGTTCCCACTTCAGTATGTAAGACTTGCATGAGAAAGAAACTGTCTGGTCATGATTTTTTCGTATGTGCACACAAGGAGGAAAAATCTTTATCTTAATCTTTACTTGCCTACAATTGGGTTGTGAGGAGCTACCCCAGAAATCTGCTGTGATATAGTAACCTGGTTTCACTGCCAGACACTGAAAACTTGGCACCCCTATGGTTATATAGTTATGCGAAATGTGATGCTCCCCCAAAGATATTTTGAACTCCGACACAAATTGAATCAACTTGTCAGCAAAGTTTAATGCCACAGCGTGATTGATTTACAATGGTGTGCTCATGCAAATTATATATTATCTCTGGGTTTAGTGGTGAACCTGGCAGAGCATGGCATTGTGACATCTTCTATGTATTGTGGTCCAACCCAATTCATTACGGAAGGCCTCACTGCTGGTCCTCGGTGGTTTCTTCAGCATGACAAGCTGTCTCTCTTTATTGTGGTTTCTAAGTGACAGCCTTCAAATATTAGTGTTTGGGTACTTTATTACAATGCAAAGTTACAATTCCTGGTTATACATGGCAAAATATTTATAGGTTTGTGATGATATTCATGGCAGTTTTGGCCATGCCTCTTGATGGATAAAGTGTATTGTGCTTTATGGATGAATGCTGCTCAGGAAGGCCTGAAAAGTATCAGAACAGGAGAAGTTACTACAGTATGCTAAGGTGCCATCATATATAATAGAGACGGAATAGGGATTGGAAACGCCTATACGCAATGAATTGTGTGACGTCACGCAGGTTGACAAGAGCACGTCCTGTGTTTCGGTTTTCGAGCATGGCTATCCACGCTAAGAACAGCGCTGATCGCATCATAATGATGCTATGCTGTGAAAAAAGGAAGAAGATGCCCTCTCAGGTAGTACGCGTTTAGTACGTGTTATGGTGTTACTGCTTGATGGTGATTTTACTTCGAGTCTACAGACAAAAAAAGCTCACGAAATAGAGAAAGTACCTTGGTGCGTTTGTGTTGACATGAAGTAACCCTTGCAAGCTCCATCAAGGAGCCGAGATTTAACACTCTATGGACTAGCAGTGATCTTTCTGAAGTAGTAGCAGTTACAGCCAGTGAGAATATGTGTAACTGACTACTTACAGTCGAAGTCCTTCAATAAACCTGTTGGCAAAGCTCCACGTTGACATCTAGCAGAATGTTAACCAGTGCAGGCCATTCTAGAGATACTACAGTAAGTTAAGTACCCACTATGGAAGAATGGTACAAAAACTACACAAGCATGTAGGGTCACTTCAGTTAGCCGCTTGGTAGTGACACGGAGACTATATATGGAGAAGCGAAGCACGCATAATATTCATAAATTACAACGTTTCCAATCCCTGTTCTGTCTCTATTATCTATGGTGCCATATATTTTACCAAGAGCGCATAAGAACGGGCGGCTAGAGTAAGAACGTGTAACTACGTAAAATTCGAAACCGGGTGGAATTTACCGTGAGTACTACAAATAGTAACACGTACTGTGCAACTGTGCATAGACATAAGCTTTTGTTGCTAAGCACGTGATCAGGTGTTCTATTTTTAGTACAGTTCAATAATTTTGCCCGGACTACGGGCTTCTATTGGAGTTACACGCTCTTACTCTAGCCGCCCGTTCTTATGCGCTCTTGATGTTATCTAGTAGGCAGAACTTCCGCACTAAGGAGAGTGGTCAAGACGACCAGATATTGTTGTGGAAAAGCTGTATACAGATGATAAAACACTTAAGGACAATACAGAGGTATGTTCTGGATGTGTAAACTATCATCATAAATTGGATCTAAAAAAACACGACTTTAAATGTGGATCACAGCTACAAACAAGTACATGTATGAAAAATAGAAACAACGTAGTTACATGAGTTTAACAACTTAGTTGATCTAATAAAGACTTTAAAACATGCCAAATGGGAAATGAATCTCTGTTTCTCTATGGATATCCACTTGACTGCACATCTCATTCCATCTCTTGGTGTCTGTGGTGGCTGTGACCATACATGTATCATTTCGATGCTTTTGGATCCTCTCAACCTTCTGCTGAAGTTCATTAGTGCATTCCTGCTGCACTACTGAGCAGTAGTCTACATGTGGCAACACGAATGACTTTTGCAGTTGTGGTGGCTGGCCTTTTCCGAAAGGTTGGGAGAAGGTCCTTGAAGTTACCGTCTCTTTGTGCGACTGTCCTTCAAAAATCATTGCTGCGAGTGACCGTAATTGTTGCATATTGTCATTGTGCAATGCGTGCATATGTGCGTGTGTGTACAGAAGTGTTGGAGGTACTGGAAGTAGTAATAATAATAGCATAAACTAGGCCACGCAGATATGAAGCAAATAGTTATTTATCTATGGTGAGCATTATCCACTGTCTCCAGCTCATATATGCATATTTAGGAATAACGTGAAAGAATAAACTGGTTTGGGTCATTCACAACTTCATTGATGTCCTAGATAAGTTGAGACATGCAAGAGCACTGAACAGCTTTGGTTTCAGTATGCTCTATACCAACATTCCTCATAGTCAACTCCAAACATGCATGGAGGAGTTGAGGGAATGCATCCAGTACTAGGGATGCCTTCCACATTACTTTAGGAAAGACTATGCTTACTGGATCTCTAGAGCTGTAGCTAATACTCATAACTTACAGTGAACCAAGATGTTCAATTTTCTGAGCATCAGGACTGTCTACCAACAACCAATTGGCATCCATCCCTATGGGTACTGATTGTGCTCCATTAGTCGTGATATATTTTTTTCCTATGAATTTGATCTGGACTGACCTTTGTCTCAGTGTCGAATTGATGAGTGCAGGACATGTGGGGGTGTGTCTGAATATGTGCATAAACGTAAATTTTCGCATTTTTTATTTTATGCTGTTTTTTTTTGTTTTTTTTTGCACAGACATGTCCTATGTTGTTAAGAGTCTTCTGCAGTATGGGAAGACACCACAGGTATAGTGCTGTGTGTTCATGTAGAGGCAAGTCTGAACCAGTGTATGTATTAGCCTCGTACCCAGGCCCCACCCAAAAAATCGGGAAAGGGGCCTGGTGTCACTTGCAATCTTTCTCGTATGTGCTGAGTCAGCATATATGTAACAATTACATGCCTTACGTGATCACGTGGTAGCCAGCTACTGTTGACGATGGCATTACAGAGTAGATGAACAGATCTTGCTACGGAGTGACTACAGACAAATCCTGTGAGGCAAGAGTAATAGCCTAGCAAGCGTAACTACGCTATAAGTTTCTGAAATCTGAGGTTTATGAAAAGTCTGCTTGCCTCGTTCCAATTTTCAAATGGTCTTGGAATGAGTCTACTACTTTCATGTGTCAAGAATTTAGTAATTGGTAATGGACGAACGTGATTCCTCTACTCCAAACGAAGACTGCTGACACAGCACATATGGGAATTTTTGCAAGTGACATCAGACCCCTTTCCCGATTTTTGGGTGGGGCCTGGGGACGAGGCTATGTATGTACCGTAGTCTTGCGAAAAAGGGCCCATGGGCGGTACACATTACTTTGTGCTCAGACAAGGGGGTGGGCGGATACTTGTAACATCACTGCATTTTACCACGAAAAAGCGTTTTGGAGAGGAACAACGCAATTACATGCAAAGTTACCGACAAGCGGCAGTGTTCTAACATCCCAGGAAAAGGACTCGAAGTTCCATGCATCTTTAATTTTACTGGCAAACCTAGTCATGTAGCTATATACATGTAGCTAGCTAGAAAAGCTAATCAGAATTTTTCTGAAGCTGCCACAGTGACTTTTAGATAATGTTTTAGTACCTATATCACATCATTTTCTGCGTAACTATAGACTAACCTTGCATCATGTTGCATTTGAAAACTTTCCGCATGAGGTCAATTGGGTGGGCACTTTTTGGAGTAAACTTTAGACCTTTGCAGGAAATTAAAGCAATAATGGGAGGTGGGCGGATATTTGATACTGGGCCCTTTTTAGCGAGACTACGGTATACCGTAATTATTCTACATATGATCCAATTTAACAAAAAATTCAATTTCAGGAATTTATTTTAATTTATCATGAATCTAATGCTGCGTAAGCCGGAGTCTTACTTTATTTACGCTAATCCAATTTAGCGTAAGATAATGACTGAAGCCAACCTCCAACCTTCATTCTCACAAGCAGGTGTACTGTCTTCATAGTTCGACGAAGTCTGTACACAATTCCAGGGGAAAAAACAGCTATACACTTATCTAGCTACGCTTGGTGCTACCTTCTTTGGTTGCAGAGTTCGACAAGGTTAGACTTGTGCCCAGACCCCTTTCGGAAAAATCGAGAAGGGGTCTAGCAACACGGCCATACACTTTGCTTTGTTCGCACCGTCTGTACAGTGCGCGCTAATCAGATTGCAGAGTTCAGTTATGTCACATTAATCAGTACGTGATGAAAAGGTATATACTATCTATGACGAAATCTATGCACAAGTTGGTACATGTACTATGCCGTTTGACAACACTCTGGTGTTGCGGAGGGAAAGTATGGGGTCTAGAAAGTTGTTGCTGAAGCAAAGGGAGGTAGCTGAAGCTTTCGCTTCTGGGAGAGATGCATTTGTCAGCCTTCCGACCAGCTACGGTAAGAACTTTTGGCATGGTTGCATTTCCACAGCATCGAGTTTATCTGAGCCACAGATATGGCTTGAATGGTGAAAAACACCTTCTACGCTTACATTCTGGCTGATCAGACGGTTCAGTTTCTTCTCTAGCGAGTAATAGTTTGGACAATAACACGTGTAGCTCTAGCGCTTTCGGCTTCACGATCTCTTGCCAACCAGCAATGTATACGTTGCCTGCTGATGTACCGTGGCAGCACTCTTTACTTGCAAGTAGCCTTGGTAATTGTAATGAGTATTACTAAAGTAATTGTGAAACCGTACCAGAACTCGATTACTACAACCCTACTTTGAAGGTGTCAACAATGTTCTTAGCTGATACCCCAATTACTTTTTAGGGTGAGCCTGAGCGAGCCCCACACTAGGGTTACTGCATTGCGCACACATGTGTATGCTTGGTTGCTTGCTTGCAGCCACTTAATGTAAATTTGAAATGAGCGCTTTCAAATATTTCACGAAGATTGAATGCCCACAAGTTCAGTCAAAAGCGACAGTGAAGGGCTACTGCCAGAGGCATAATGCAGCGTTGGTGGGATAAAGACTCGGAGTGAGAACTACTGATGGCCATTTAGCTCTTTTTTTTTTTGCAACTACTGACTATTTACATACAAGGCAGGCTGCTCTCAGATAGCTGGCTATCTGACACATATATAAGTTGAGTTCGCTTCAAGTAATCACCATGCATAAACAACACTTTTAAATGTCAGAGATCATTCGACTAAGGTTAGTCCATGTCTGTGTAGCCATAGTAGCTATGTAACTACCAACAAATGGCTGCAGATTGTCTGCATATGTGATAACCTACGACTTACTTCGCAAGTTATGCTTAACTGTTGCCTCATCCTGCTCATGTAACAGCAGACAGTGACAGACCTGCCACTTTGCATGGTTTATCTGCCATGATATTAAATCAGCAACGTACTGCTTGCTCAGGCTTACCCCACGATGGTAAATAATCTTTCTAGTACATAATACCATAGATCTGGAAACTTTCGTTGTAAAAGTATTTTTGTGGTTTGCATAAACCACGAAAATATAAAACACGTTTAACGGTATAGTGTAAGTTCACCCTGTTTGAAACGGTTTCCAGTTACGTCACCTTAATAACTATTTATAATCCGTCGCACACCTTATTAAATATTTATAATCCGTCACGCTCCCGTAAGTTAAATACATTAGACCATACAGCATGATGGCCGTCTGAAGTGGCTCATTGACTAAATGGTTAAGGGTTGGGGCTAATTAGGGCTGGGGCCAGGGAATTATTTGTTTTTTATTTCTCTGGTCATACAAAACATCTTTGCTTCGGTAGTCTCTTATGAATATTTAATAAGATGACGTAACCGTTTCAAACCAGGTGAACTTAGTCTATCCCATTTTACAACGATAATTATTACAGTCAGCACATTTTGTACACACGTTTTCACAGCACAGCTAGCTAGTTATTTCGCGCGAGACGGCCTCTTCTTCAATACCCACAGGTGACTCATGGCAAACGCGTTACAACTTTCCGCTCAGTGTCCGATAAACCATCTGTCTTTACTACCACAGTACGTGCCTACAGCGTTCTTCGGTTCTCTTTCCCGCGCGAGTAGTTCGCCAACAGCTGTGTGGTAGCCACAAATGCAGCAAACTGTTTGTACTCCACATTTTCTCGGTGTGCGTAGTCTCGTTCCAGATCACCAAACCAGGGAACATACATGTAGAATCGATTTAATACCATCAAAAAATTTTCATGGGTATCCTAGACCACGAACATATTTTTACACGAAATTTAAAACACGAAAATTTCCAGATCTACGGTAGTTATATTTCCTCAAATGAACAGCATAAGCCCGAAGCAGCATGAGCCTGTAGGGCGAATGCTGTTTTGTCTGGGGAATGTAACTTGATTTTACCCCTGGCAACCTGCTGCATTATCACCTCCACCCATTTCACTTTGTGTTGTTCAAGTTCAAAGACTTAGTTGCTAAGTAACATCTGACTAATACATGCTTTGACTAATATAGTTCAGTGATTGTATTGTTTGTTTGTGAGAGACTCATTTATGGACATTGTTGTTGTCTCACTGTGACTGGATAACTGACCTTGTTGGTGTGCATTATTATAGGACTGAAGAGTTTGCAAGAAATGGTGTGCCCTCCAATGAACTGCAGATTTACACATGGTATGTGCATACATGTATAAAATATTGTGTGTGGGCAGAGAAAAGAGCCTGGTGCACTCTGGGATCCTCAGTCTGCTCACAGTTCTCCCCCCCTTTTCATATTCACATGTATGTGAATTGCATTTTCCTAACATATACTTGTATCATTGTGTATTGCTCATAAGCTTTTGCCCTGATTAAAGAGTGAACACACCTTTGCTGTCTGCAGGCACTGTGCAAGTACAGTTGTATAGGATTAGAGTAGGGCATACATAAGTGCATGTACATGTAGGAGAGCCTCACGGGAAGCGAGGTATTGCATATGTAACAGTTACGTTTGTCTACGTCAGTCAGCCTCTCATCGTTACTGCCTCCAGGAATCATCCTCTGCTCGACAGTGTTGCTGCACTCGTACTCTGGTTAATCTCCTCCTCCTCACTGCATCCGACTCCATTTCTACCTCGTGATTATGCATGCGCGCAGCTATAGTTTCATTCCTATGCATGCTGCTGTAGATTGCATTCCTGAGCATTACAGACAAAACCGAGATTCGAACCCCACACTGCATGATTATTTGCCTCGTTTCCCACTTGATAATTATCTGAATTGTGTTTATGAAACATTAGATTAAACTATGTATACACAGTTTAGGTATCCTTGCCCGTCCTATACAGGGGACAAAAAGTGTAGGGGTACACAATTTGTCGCCTACTGTAATATGGCGTATAGGAATTAGGGGACAATAAAGGTATGCAGTTTGTCTCCTATAGTGTACTATAGGAGACCAACAACGTACCCACCCATGTACAGTGTAGTATGTAGTTGGGGTGATCCTGAGCAAGCTCCACACTAGCAAATTGAACGGTGGATTTTTCATTCGGCAAGCATGAGCGAGCCCCACACTTGTGGTGTTCACAGAAAATTGTCTGTGTATATACATGGATGGTACGTGCGTATTTCGTATGTACATTCTGCCTTATTTGTGCAGGATTCAATATTTCCATATTGCATGTTATGGCCAGGTAACAGGTTGCTCAAGAATGAAGTAGATTGAAAGGAGCAGAACAGAAAGGCTGAACTGTGGCAATAAACGCAATAGGGACTCCGGCAAAGGCGCTGAGGGACATGATTAGCGAGACAATGAATTATAAACCGATTGAACTCGATATGCTTGATGGTCTGCCGCCAATGGGAGTGTTCAGTTACTGAGAGAACAATTAGTTTGTGAGACTCCAAACCAAAGAGAGGCCTGACTCAATCAAACAAACTTTGGTGAGCAACAGACAAGAATCTCTGAAACTCCATACCACAACTTTAGCAATAATTTGTGGGGACTGACCATATAGTCTACATCAGAAGAACGTCCTGGCTCCAGACTCCATGATGTCTGGATTGTTTGCTCGCGTCAGGCCTCTCTCTGGTTTGGAGTGTCACAAACTAACTGTTGAGTGCTCAGTAAACTGAATTTTCCCATTGGTATGAAGTTACCCGACTCCAGCCTGAATATGCTGACCAACAGTTGATACACTCCATAGATACTTGGGGAGACCACTGCAAGGTGTGAATAAGATGACCAAAGGAATATACCGTAGTGTCCCGTTAATACGCCCCCCCATTTTGTACACTACATCCCGCCTAAAGTGGGGGGGGGGCTTATATTCGAGGATGCAATTAGTCTCGACTATAAGCCCCCCCCCCCAAAAGATTTTACGCAAGTGCTATGTACGCAATTAGGACACTTCCAACTAACTATGGCGACGACTTTCTGGATCGAGAGTACTGTTCGCGGACATCACGTTTACAAAGCTGCGTGGTCTCCCTACATCGGAGAAGAGCTGCCAGTTCAACGCGAGGTCAATAACATTCACGACGACTTCGCTGTAGCTGTCCTCAAGAACGGCAACACTGTCGGTCATGTACCACGGGAAATTTCCAGAGTCTGCTGGTATTTCTTGCACAAGAGTGGCAGCGAGATGACTTGCATCGTCAATGGTGACAGAAGACGTTCTGAAGTTGATGGGAAAGGACTCGCGGTTCCGTGCGTGTACATCTTCAGAGGGCTGTTTGCTAAACTAGCAGCTTAAAACTTGGAACATCTAACCGGCTTTTCTAAAAGCCACAAAACTTACAAAAGATTCACCGACTACTATAGTCTTACTGAACGCACTTGCAACGTATAGTAAGCACGTGTAGTTTTGATGTTCCAGAAGACGCTCACCGGGGGGCGTTATAACGAGTCAAACTACCCTGTGCAGGAACTTTGGCGGAAAAGAGGGGGGGGGCGTATTTTCGAAGGGGGCGTATTAGCGGGACACTACGGTACATGTACCTGTTCATGCTAACATGTTGAATTCCCTTGTAACTCTCCAGGTCTTGGAGATCTTGTTGACTGCAGCATTAGCTACCTTTTCACAGTAATAAAACAGCAAGAATCATTTTCCTGTTTGGAACTGGATATTGGAGGCGGGAAAGACCTAGGAATGAGGCTACAGTGGAACACCTCTTAAAGGACACCCCTGAAATAGGGACGCCTGGTTAATCAGGACACTTGACCAAGTCCCATCTTCATATAAATACGTGTTATTCTCTCCTGAAATATGGAGACTAATCAGGACAATTATTTTGGTTCCAAGGGTGTCTGTATTAGAGAGGTTCCACTGTGTTGTCATGGGAGATGTATGCAAATGCGAAATGGTAGTGCAATGAAGCACTAGTACACCATTCAACTTGCTCATGCTCACCCCACAATGCACTGGATTCCCCTAGTACATGTGTGTATATACTAGGTCAAGAGCGCATAAGAACGGGCGGCTAGAGTAAGAGTGTGTAACTCCAATAGAAGCCCGTAGTCCGGGCAAAATTATTGAACCATACTAAAAATAGAACACACGGTCACATGCGTGCTTAGCAACAATGCATAATGGCTTATGTCAATGCAGCATGTGCAGGGCGTGTTACTATTTTTAGTACTGGTGGTAAATTCCGCCCGGTTTCGAATTTTACGTAGTTACACGCTCTTACTCTAGCCGCCCGTTCTTATGCGCTCTTGACTAGGTGTATGCATACGCAGAGTAAGCCTTGCGCATGTAAGGTGCATAGTATAGGCGTGGTCAATGACTAAAGAGCAAAGTGTGTCAAGCCATGAACGAAAGCGTGCTTTTGAGAAGTTTGCAGGCACTAGCGAGGTGTTGCAGCTTTGCCTAGTGCCAAAATGGCATGATGTAGTAAGTTTACTATCACTGGAGGGTGGGAAGGCTTGGGAAAGAGGCTAGGGAGTTGCCACCTTCCCAGTATATTGTAGCTACTGTACATGCCAGATGCCTGGTTGAACGTGTCACTGTGACTGCGTAGGTTTAACTGACAAAAAGGACACTGTGTTGTGGAATTGTCTGAATGCGAAACGTTGGGATTTTATATCCTCTGCCAAATTTCATTTTAGTATGGGAGTTCGAAACACTTTATTGGGTAGGAGGAACTGATGCCTGATACCCTTGATTATAGGTAGAGGTGCATAATGTCTTAGAATTATAGGCATGGGGGTGCATGATGTCCTAGGATACTACTGAGATAGAGGGTGCCATTTTTCCTGAGGGGAGGCCAATAATTTCCCTATGAGAAATTGCATGGGGTGCCAGATTTCCTAGGATGCCAAATTTCCTGTGACACAAGCAAGCAGCTAGCTCCCAGGTGAGGACAGTTTATATGAGAGCCAGGAAGGACATCCGCACTTAATTTTGTAGACAAGCCAGGCTGCTCACAAACACAGAGGGTGGTGAGATTCTGTTTCGTAGTTTGAGTGTTCAACCTGTGTAACATGGCGACTTACCTATCTACTTCAAGCTGTGTAAAGTAAGGACTATGTACGACAGGCCAAGCTGTATGCATGGAGACAGCAAGGGCTAGTGTGATGCTAGACTTAGTTTGTTTTGTGTGAAACACTGAGCCATACTTCATAGTAGTTGCATGCCATGCAGAGAGGACAAATGGATGCACATGACAATCTCTGCATTCATTCACAATCTGTTTATGTGTTGGTGATCGCTTCAGTGCTGCTCTGTACTGCTTCCTCACGCTTGCCCCACAATGTTCTACATTCCCCTAGTAGCCTTGCGCTAAGGCGCTTGGCAATTATTGTCCGTACACAGCGCGCGGTTGCAGTCTTAACAGACATACAGAATATGTAGCCTCGTTCCCAGGCCTCCCCTGTTTTTGTTCTTCGGTTTGCGTTCAGTATGATACATGGAAGCGAAAGAGCGATGAAAACGAGAAAGGCCTGGCAACAATTATCATGTGAATGACGTCAGGTGGACGTGAAGTGGACATGGGGGGGGGGGGGGCGGTGCCCGACTACAAGTACGTGCGCAATAAAACTGAGAGCGAGTTTCTTACTGATCAAGCAGAATACTCGCGATCTTATGAACGTCTGGGGTCTTGTCTAGCAACGGAGTGCTCGAAGATGAAGTCTGAATATGGACTCCTCCCTCCCTACGTCCACCTCACGTCCACCTCACGTCATTCACATGATAAGTGTTCCCAGGCCTTCCCCGTTTTCGCCATTCTTCCGCTTCCATGTATTATACTGAACGCAAACTGAAAAACACAAATGGGGGAGGCCTGGGACCGAGGCTACAGAATACGCAAGACAGATAATACATGTAAGTAACATTTTTGCTCTGCCTACTTTCCAGTGCGAGCAGTGTGGGTTGAGACCATTTATCATACCTCTAACTCACACAAATGTATGGGAAGCCTTGCTGCTGTGTGCAGTTTATATAAAGCCGTATTTGTACTACAAGTCATGCGAGAATCCGTATCAGTACTTAAGTCACTCGATAATGCGTATCAGGTACTACAAGTTACATGCGCTGTGTCTGAACATGCAATGAAATTGAAGGTTCGTATGATAAAAAATCATTTTCATACATCTGACTCATGCGAATGTATGGGAGTCAATGGGGAAGCCTTGCAGCTGTGTGCAGTTTATATTTTTTTACTACAAGTCACGTGAGAATCCGTATCAGGTACTGTACAAGTCATGTGTGCTGTGCCTGAATGTGCAATGAAATCAAAGGTTCGTACGATAAAATCATAGTACCAAAAAAAAAATCTCACTTGTTTGTTGGCGTTGGCATTGTTACTCGTGCTGCGCACTCGTAACAATACAGATGGCAACAAATGAGTGATATTTTCCGGTATAGCTTTGTACTATGGTGATACTTATATATTATCACCACTGTACCAAGCTATACCAGAAAAAATATCACTCGTTTGTTGCCGTTGGCATTGTTATTCGTGCTGCGCACTCGTAACAATACATTACTTAATACATGGATTGGAAATGTGGTATTTCATGCGTTAAAATTAGTGATGTAATCCTTGTTAAGAAATGTTACGATGACTTACAGAACAAAATTACAGAAGCCCAGTATGGGTGCCAAATCAGCTAATCAGATTTTGCCACCGAAATTCTGTGTAGGTACAGAAGTGTTGTACTAGCCCCCCTTTCCTCTTGGAGGGTTGAAGGGGAGTCTGGGTTTCAGACTATCTATGGCCAAACGATACTGCTCTGCGTTGGTCACTCAGGCTCGCTCCACAATGTTCTACCGTATAGCGCTAAATTTTCGAGGGTCTAAATTTTCGCGAATAGCAATTTTTGAAGATTTCGTTGAAATAATTTTGCGAATTCGCTGCATGCGCACACTGTTCCAAAGTTCAGCAGGTCAACAATTTTCGTTGAAATATTTTTGCGAACAGTTGAAAATTCGCGAAATTAAAGACCCGCGAAAATTTAGCGCTATACGGTATATACATTTACACTAAGTATTTACTATATACTGTATTCAGCAGGTCTAAGTTAGTCATGTTTGTGGGTTTGACCACTATGGCCTTTTACCTGTACTAATCATGACTAACGTGTTTTTCTATTTGCCTAGGCTGGACTGTACACTGCGGGAGTTAATGTCCCTCATTCAGGAGGTAAATCCAGAAACTCGTCAGAAAGGTACCCTATTTTCTTTTGCTACTGTGTACCCTGATCCAAGGCGGGGAGGTTATAGGCTGAAAGACCTAGGACAGACCTGCTGTGGTAGAAGAGGAAGTGATGACAACATCACTCTTTACTCAAGGAAGTTCCAGATTGGAGACTACGTTGATGTAGCTATATCCATACGTCCAAACAGAGGAAGACAATATTAATGCTTCTGTAAATTTAGGTTTACGTCCTCAACTGGCATCTTTTTTTTTTTATATGACATTAACTTTGAAGGTTTTTGGCTTTACTTGTTGTACCAATGACGTACATATAATTTATTGAACCATGAACATGGATTTGACTGTACAGCTGCACTGCTTAGGTAACAGGATGTACTTTGGTATGTTACCCAGCTGTGGTGAATTAATATCAACACTGAAATTTGTGTTGTGTAAAACACATAAACTTCAGGTCACCTAATGTGGCTGCCATTTTTTTTCGGGGTCATCCCTACATGTGGTGTACTACCATACGCTATGATAAACTTCAGGTCACCTAGTAAGTATGTGGAATTCAGCAGGTCAAAGTTAGTGGGACTAAATCTCATGTTTGTGGATTTGACCACTATAGCCCTCAATTGAGCACTGTTGCTTTTGTGATGTCTAGACTTACCATACATACTGTCACAACAAGCTATAGATGAGTGGGAGAATCGTATAAATAGAAGTCATGAAAGGGGGGCAAGGATCTTCAATCTCAAATTTTTTGCATATTCGCCACCTGCTGTGTACGCACCATGTTCAACTTACTGCCTTGTGTTCTGTTGTGCCCTTAGCTGCTAGACCTAGGCTTTTCTTATGTTAAACACAATCAGTGATGTCAGCAGAAGGATAATATACATTATGTCATGTCATACAAGCTGACCAGTGTGATATAATAATGAACTGGCTTGCTATTATGTTTCAGTAGTTGTAAGATATTCTGATGGGGAACAAAAAGATGACAGGAGATTATGAAATGTATCACAGTAGGACAGAGATAACAGGGAATGGAACATTCATGTACAAACATTGCTACATTCAACAGTAAGCTTTCATGTCGATATGTCTTATTGGTCTTGGTTTTGGAACTTCAGAGGACATGATCTTCACAGTCCTGACCAATCCCCTGCCCAACTGTAGTCTGTTTTTACCAGCTACGCTATTAGTAAGTAAATATTCAGGCATAGTTGAACTTTTGCGCTGTACTTCAGGTGTCAATGAAGTTAGAAATTTTCCCCTGATAGGAATACTTGGAGCAGCTTCTTCCCGGAGTGACCTTGACCGAAGGTCTGTCCTCTGCAAATGTGGAGCATTCCTTGAGTGTTGTTCCCACGCCCTTCTCCTCTCGGCTGAAGTTGGGGCAGATGAAAGCCACTCTTTGTGTTTTTCGGCTCTTTTGTCTTCAACTGTTGGTCTGCTGGCTTGAAGCTGTTGCATGTTAGGCTCATCATCTTCCAGCACCTTGTGAATGATTTTCATAGCTTCACTTTCAGAGGTACTCTTTGACCTCTGTCTTGGAATGAGCCCCAGCTTTATCTTGTCTGACTCAATATCTGCTGATCTCTGTGCGCTGATACATGCTTTAGAAGGATCACCTGATTTAGGTCGTCTAGTAGTGACATTTTCTTGCTTTAGTGCTTTTCCTATCTCCTTTGCTGTCCATGGACTCCTTATATGCCCCACACCGACGACCTTGGATAATGAGCTGTGTGTAGCTGACACACCTTCCTGTATTAGCTGGGGAAGCCTAGGTGATTCGTGGTGTCGTTGCATGTACTGGTGGTGTGTTCTCATCACATTCTCTTGTTGGATACTGGCTTGACTTTTCAGTTGTTTAGGCTCCCCAAGTGTGTAGTGTTGTTGAATCCTAGTCACTTCTGCAGGAGGGTTGAACATTGGGCTTCTGTACCTATGTGGCATGGTGGTCTTAGTGGGTGAAGCCACTTCATTTAACTTGCCAGGTCTACTCAGTGTTCTACTTGGGGAGGACTCTGTGTCTGAGTTGTAACCACTCCCAGGATATAGCCTATTATGATCGTGTTCAGGTTCTACATGGGCAACTTGCATTATCTCAGGAGCAAAAGCATTTTGTGACCTTACAAACTTAGTTCGATCATGACGTGGAAGGCTGTTCAAGTGCTGCTCACTTTCAGGTCGGTCGTCTTGTTCTTCAATATTGTGAAGGGGATCCTTCTTTTGGTGAGCTGACACAAAACCATGATAGGAATGACTCTTGCTGAAACTAGAGTCTGATGTGGTAAGGGAGGAACTATCAACAAGTCTATCATGCAACTTCTGGACAGGAACCTGTGCATGGTCTAGGCTTGAAGCTTTAGTGGACTTTACCCTCATGGGATCATGCTCAAGGATTGAGTGTCCATAGGAACTAGAGGTATTAAAGGATCCGGGATGCCTGTAAGAAGGAGCCTCGTGGGGAGGAGTTTGGCCATTGTCAGTAGAAGAGAGGTCAAAGCGCTTGCTGATGGCTATCTTGATAAACTCCTTGTCAAGCTTACTTAAAGGAGTCTGCTCTAGCTGGGTGAGCAGGTCGGGTGATCCTTTGTTCATGCTTCCCCCTGACCCTCCAGAATGGCTAGAAACACGAGAGAGATTGTTGGGCCTCATTTGAGAGAGGTAAGTTGGCGGATAGTGGAGACTTGTAGACAGTTGTTGGCTACTGGAGCTACTGGCTGAGTGACTACTAGCGACTGACTGGTAGCTAGGGGCAGCTTGGGTCTGCAGTGGTCTTCCTACTTGGGATGGAGTCCAAAGTGGTGTAGTTCTTTCCTGAAGCTCTCTTTTCATGTACTGGTCAGGGCCTGACCAATTGTCATGTGTAGCCCTGTGCTCGAGGCTGAGAGGATTGGTTTGGATGGATCGACTTCTTGCCTTCAGTTCGGGGTCCAGAGGTAGGAGCTTGTCGTAGAAGGAAGTAGACGCTGATGTAGGAATTGGCTTGTGTGGTATGTTTTCTGATCCCTTTGAGAAGGAGTGTGAGTATTGTGGAAGTTTCCTCCTTTTCATCATGGGAGGTGATTGGTGATAATGGTACACATACGAGCTGTCAATGGCTACTGGTTTCACATGAGAGGAGAATCCTTGGGAGGAGGAGGAGCTAGGTGAAGGAGGAACTGGCTCTAGCTGGGAAGAGTAATTTGCTGCGTGTTTCCTTGGAAGAGTGGTTTGAGTGGCTATGGATTTGCGCCGGCTGGTATCTCCAGCTGGCCTGTGACGTACCTTTTGGTATGGTGGTCTTTCATTTGGCCCACGATATGAGTTAGACCTTTCTGGGGGATGTCGAACCTTCCTTGATGAATAAGGCCGATCTTCATGGCTGGTGACGCATCTGCCAGATACTCCTATCCCAGCTGTTCTGCTACTAGGTTTGTGTTGTTCAAACGAAATCTGTGAAAGCTGTGAATCACTCACAGTAAGTCCACTACTTTGAACCTTCATAAGGTTTGAAGAAGGTTCATCATCACCAGATTCCTCACTGGTTGAGGTTTCAAGACTGTTAGTCCGCTTGTGGTGGAATTTTGTACCATCTTCCATTTTCGTAGGTACATACTGCACCTCCTGTTCAAGTATGCACTCCATCTTCTCTATACCGGGGCTGGAGGGTAGGTTTGCTTGACGGTACAACTCAGGTAGCTGTCCGAAGATATCTGGGCTGAGTTCGATAATGAACTTGACTAGATAAGGGACTTCGTTCTTGATGACATCAAGTCCCAAATCAGGCCACAGTAGGCTTGGTGCAAAGCAAATGGCAAGATTGATGGAGTTCATGCAGTTGATCTCCTCCTTGCAGGAGATATGGTGCAGGAGAGGCATAAGGTAACGGAGGAACACCTGGTTTTCTTCAGGAAGTTTCCCTATTATCCTGGATAGATGCATTGGGAGATAGAGTGTGAATTATTCAGAGCTACATTTATACATAATACTAAAGTATTATAAGTAGAGTATAGGCACAAAGAACGGAGGTCTACATCAATCACTGATTTCCCAAACAAACTGATCGAGCAGACAGCATAGTCCAACTGCTACAAATTCTTATTGTGGTAAAAACTAAATCAAAATGTGTGGTAAAATTGGTAGTACATGTACTTAGTACTCTTCCAAGGCATCACATACCTCTGAACATGTAGTACTCTGGTTGGAATGTCCTTGATATCATTGGTGGCTACAAACTCTGTATAGCGGCTGGACATGAGGACACATCCTGGAACATTCCTGAGTACCTCCTGCAGTGAATAGTATGTACACACAAAGGATTGGGTGGGTTTGTTAGCAGTTGAATATTCACAAGAGTGCATAAGAATAGGCAGGTAAAGGAACAAGATGTAATTCCTGTAGTCTGTGCATACTTTTTGGCCCTTAGAAAATTTGTACATTCTCTGAAGCAATTTTAGAGTAATATTTAAAACCCTGAAAAAGTCATTAGTGCCAATTAGTTACTGTAGTCTCGTGAAAGAGCGCCCATGGGTGGAGTACCTAACAAGCCTGCCAAAGAGGGGGGTGGGCACTCTTCTAAGTATTTCCGCATTTAACCATGAAAGAGCGCTCATGTATGCTTACAGCGACTCATTGCCTACAAATTTGCTGAAGTGTTAGACAAACAACGTACAATGGAGCCATGGGCCTTGGAAGCTCACGGCACGCAACATTCTGAATGTTACTGTGAGCATGGTGTAGCTAGTGAGTGCGGCCCCATTAACCAGCTATGATGCAAAGCCACCCTTCAGTAAAGTGTAACGTGAAGTTTTCTTATGTATAGTGCTTGACGCTGTGCTTGTCAACACTCCATGAGTGCGCTCTGATTAGCCACACGAAGCTCATTCCAGGGTGGGCGCTCATTCAAGTAAACTTTGACCCTATATAGGAACTTGGACCAAAAGTAGGGGGTGGGCGCTCTTTTGCGAGACTATGGTACATGTAACACTTTGCACAACACAACTAATTCATTGCTGCCAAGATTTTGGATTCTCAAAGTTCTCCCCCCCCCCCCTTCTCCACTGGTACAAAACCCTACCAAATAGTTATTAACCCACCTTCAGTAGTGCTCCAACCACATGTATGGAGACTTGAGACAAGTCCACCTGCTCTCCTGTGAAAAGCAAATCATATGCAGCACATGTAGTAACAAAACAGTAAACACATACTCATAGCTACTGTTGTTCAGCAACAATCATGCAGTCAAAGAAGTCTAAATCATAGGTAGTGCACATACTAGAAAATGTAGAACATTGTGGGGGCGAGCCTGAGCAAGCTGAGACATAACAGTGCCAGGGGCTGAGATAAATGTTTGATGCATATGCCAGTCATTTCTCCAGCTAGGGCAGCTACTGTAGCTACACATGCATGGACTAAGCTTCACACTCAAATCATGAGCTGAGTCTCCGGCGTATATAAGTGCCGTATATGCACGGACTTTACCGGCAAAGCGACTTCAACCGTCGTCCATAATTTACACCATTGTGAGCAGCCTGCTGCTGAAGGTCTGTAGCTGTACAAACCACGATTAAGTTGCCATGCGTGCTTTAACTTCAGTTGTCTTCGCTTCAGGTCACCGACGCTGCACTCTGGCTGTAGCCTTCACCTCGTACCTACCGAGTACACGAGGACGTTCAAAGCTTCAAAGATTCTTAATGCGTTAATTTAAAATTTATATGGCCGCAAGTAGACATACACATGCATCTTTGCAATGCAGTCCCGCTAGTGTGGGGTTCGCTCAGGCTCGCCCCAACTTGAAAATGTAGAACATTGTGGGGGCGAGCCTGAGCAAGCAGCTACTATGGCTACACATGAATAGACTAAGCTTCACGCTGAAATCATGAGCTGAATCGCTAGCGTCTATGAGTGCCGTTTATGCACGGGCCTTACCTGAGCGATCTCAAACCGGCGTGAATAATTTGTACGACGGGTCTGCGAGCAGCCTGCTGTTGATGGTCGGTCCGGTCCATAGCTGCCGTGACAAACAAGGTGCCGTACGTGCTTCATCTTGAGCTGTCTCCGCTACGGTTGCCGATGCTGCACTCCAGCAGTAGCCCAGCATTGCCTATACTAAGTGCACGAGGACGTTCAATTTTCGGGAAATATTTATGCGCATTTAAAATTTACGGTATATGGCCGCAAGCAGACATACACATGCGTCTTGCAATGCAGTCCCGCTAGTGTGGGGCTCGCTCAGGCTCGCCCCAATTATGTACTTTGTAAACCTATTTGTACAAGCTCAAGTTGTACAACAGAGATGATGGGACAATGATGCAAGACTTGTATGCTAGGAGCAGAGCATTTGTAAATGCTGTGCAGAATTGCAGGGTATTCCTCAACAAAGGTGACCTTGCTAACTTCTTGAACTTGGTCTGCACTTTTGACCCTCCTTTACCATCATCCCATTGTCACATATTGTCTAAGCGATTTCTCTGTGTGAAGAGCACATCGTGTGGATATACCTATTAATTGCTTATCAAACTGCTAAGGGAGGGGGGGGGGGGCAAGTACCTTGCAATGTAAATGGCAAAATCCAAATGCAGCTATTGAATAAACTGGTACACTGTATTATGACACAAGCTATTCGATCAATGCATGTTTAGCTGTTACTTTCAAAGAGATTAGCAAAATTTGTTTTTGGTAATAGTACATGTCAAGGGTAATAATGTAGCTTGGGTAATAAAACTATTGTACATTCCCTCATCCACCCGGTGCATGCAAACTATTATTCACATACAATATCACTGTCTGACCTTCACAGAGCTGGTCTGTGAATCTACTGAAGAATGACCACAAACAAACTTCAAGAATGATAAAAAGATGCCACAAAGGAAGTACATGTACATCTAGCTAGCCTTGCAGACCATAATCCAATGTCCTTGCATACTGTTTCAGTACCAGCTGTAAGGCATAGATGATTGCTCAATAAGTGTATGAAGTTTGTTGTCACATATGATGACTGTAGTAACAAGAAATGTCAGAAATTTGCTGAAGTGCGATGCGATGTGCCTTCTTTCCTTTGCAAGCCATTTCCTTATCTCTCATTTTCCATTTCTCATTTCCTCATTCCTACTTTCAGAGTGACCCCTGCATGAGGCCAGCCATGTGTGATGTTGTGCCACATGCCATGCATTCCACTACGTCATAGTATTGGTCATGAATGCAATCTAAGCTCAAATTTGGACTTTAATAGGTCATACGTATCTCTGTAATCAAGATGCAATGTGAAGTGCTTATATACCAATGGTGAATATGATGTGTGTAGATACAAACTGCAGAATTTAAACTTTTAATACTTAGTTCATAACTGCCTCTACTCAATGACAAAGTTTGTTGGAGTTTGCTGGCCGAATGCAAGTCATAGGATGGCAGTGGTAAGTACTAGCACTAGGTATAGATAAAACAAAATTCACCAATTTCAATTTCAGTGAGTGGAGGCAGTGTCAGGTGCTGGACTTCCTCCTCCACTACCAGCCCTCCACTGAAGACGAGAGAAAGTGCACTAGTGCACACCACAGAATTTGAAATTTGAGTTACTATAAATAGAAACAATTTGGATTTTGCCGTTTACAGAGTTTCATGCCCTCTCCCTTTGTAGTCAATGCGCCTGCTAATACTAGCTGTGAAAGAGAGAGGAATTCCCAGCTCCCTCTGTTGTGTAGGATGTGCCAACATGAATGCTACATCTCTTATTGGAGCTTATGTATAGGTACATGTACCATCTGTTGCAGTACGGATAATGACATTGGTTAATAACATTGGTTTGCATTCACTCACTGTTATCAATGGCCTCTTTGAGCTCTTTGACCTTTCTGTGGTTAGCTGATTGTCGAAAGATGCCCAGAGTTACAGGACCTTCTGTGTACAACCTGATCAGCATCTCCTATTGAAAAAGGAAAGGAAACAGTGTGGATGAGAAGCAGACACATTTTGGCTCAAAAATGCTGCCTAAGTATTCTAATTGACAAACAGTATTTAATCTGTTGTTTCTGCCTCTTCTTGAAGCATTGACATGTTGCACTAAAGTTGATAGAACTGAAGTGTGGCTATTACCTGCGCTAGATGTTTTTTAGGTCTACAGGTTCCCAATGCAAGAGCCAGGTATACATTTGACGGTGATCACTGACAAAACTCAACAAGTGGGTGATTACATGTATGGTCATCTGCCGTGCTCAGGCCAATACTAGACCTCATCAGCTAGGCCTCATTAGCTTAGCTGATGAGGGCTGGTGTGCACATATGCACAAGTATATTCATAACACACACATATAAACAAAAGGGCTGGTGTGCACATATGCACAAGTATATTCATAAAAGGATATTATATCCTTTATGTTTATCCTTTGTTATAATAACAAAAGATGAGAACATGAAATTCAAAGCCCACCTGCAAAATCTCTGGAAGTTGTTCATTAATGATGATGGTATCAAGTGGGGCACCGAATACACGATACTTCTTCCTTCTGGAGGAGACACCATCCTGGCTCCATCTTCCCTTTGCCCAGGCCAGGAAATTGGACTTACGGAATGTCTTCCTTGAGCGCTGTTGTACTCGGGAGTCTGTAAGACACAGGAATGTAAGACTTGGGTATATACAAGATCTGATACTTCACGAGGACCACACTTTGAGAGGAAGAAAGAGGTGAAATCTGCTTAGTGACTAGAGCAGTAGCCAGTAGCCAAGTCTTGAGCCTGGTATCCCTGCTCGCACATACATGTAATTATCTATGCTGAACACATGTTCTAGTGAATGGGGAAGGAAAAGGATATTTACACACCCATGTGTTTTATAATGTGACACAGCATTCTCCGGTGCTTCTGAAGTGTTTTGCTGGTAAATGTAATCAACTGATTGAAAAACTGGCACATCCACAAATATCGACTTTTAGGTGCTTTCTATTTGTGGTTTTCCCGCTAAAATGAGATTATTATACTAACATGTTGTGGTTGGCTAACTCTGTATAATACTAAATTATGAAGCCTGGCTCTTCTACTATGAGAAGTTCAAACTTACAGGCAGGTCAGTGGAATAATACTAGTGTATGAGAACATATTGCTATGGACAGCTGTGTTACAGTTTCATATGTTCTTCAAAACACACAATTTTACTTGCTTTCAGTATGGATATGATATTCTTTCCTGCCTTCAGACACAATGTAAGCCATGCTTTCATCATCACTTTCCAAACTCGGTGAGGAAAGGTCACACTGAGAACAACGAACAACAAAATCCTCGCCATCAGGAGAGAACCCCTGCTGAGTGGTTTTTCTCACTGTAGAGTAGAGTGAGAAAAACCATTTAGCACTCCTGATGGAGAGCATTTTCCGGTCGACCCCTAATGGAGCTCTGACGGCGCATACTGAGTGGCTGCTGGGTGTGCAACTGAGGCATTTAGTACCACCTGTGCAGTAATATAGAGGATTGTGAGGGCTGATGGTTGTCCGGCTGTCGTGGCTCAGTGGCAGAGCACTGGCGGCTTAAGCCAGAGGTGTCCTGGGTTTTAACTCCTGGTGACTGCCGGCCTTTTCGCTTTCCATCTCATAACGTCTAAATTCTTTTATTTCCAGCGTGAGGCAAGATGCTCTGAGCACTAATCATTGATCGTTTACCATGTGACAATAAAGCTCGAGCTTCTGACTTGCCTGTAGAGTAAGTACTGCCAGTGATGAAGATGAGTGTTGGGCTCCAAAATCTTGGGTATGATCCACTTGGATCAAGGTTATACAGTACTAGTGCAGCGTGCTCATTTTGCAATGTCAATTTGAAGTGTCTGCCCAAGGGATTGTTGTTTAGTTGTCTGCCTTCACTAGCGATTGCAAACAAGATACAACGGTAGGCATGAATGCAGCCAAGTCTTTGGTGGCCAGGAGTAATTCAGCTGCAGCTCCATCTCTCACATGCACACACTAAAGCTTGTCTTGATGCTTCGTGCAAAACTTTTGTAGAAACGTTGGTCTATGAAATTATTGCCAAATTATGACCACTACGTTGGTGGCTGTGTGGACATTTAGGGCTTCAAATCTTGGACAGATACTACAGGAAAAGACTTCAACACTGTTTGGACCCCTCACTCCTTGGTAGACATTGATGTCATTCACATGATAAAATCTCCCAGGCCTTCCCTCCCTGTTTCTCATATTCTTCAAAAACTGGATGGTGGAAAGGCCTGGGAATAAAGTTAACTTTGATTCTTGTAGTTGTTTTCAGGCGGATTTACCTGAGGGCATAGGTGATCTCCTCTTGATGACAAACTGGATCTGTGTGGGTCTGCTTTCCCCAGCTAGGTCCATCTGCTGTCTGTTGTGGTGAACTTGGATTGCAAAGGGACATTCATGGCCTGGAGAAGGAAAGAGGATAACAAAGAGTGGGTACAGGGTATAATTTGTCCACTTCCCTCCTCTGCATGGGTGTTCCATACTGTCACTACACAATTAGATACATGTACAGTACATGTGAATGGGACATGTAGTATCCACCCACCTACATTGCACACGCTGTAGTATGTTTGTTTAGGTGTACATGTAGAGTCTCTCTCCATGCTTACTTTAACCCTTTTACCCCGACGCGCATGCGCAGAAATCAATCGCGTGGTTACGAGAGAAGCTAATAAAAAATGGCGATTTTGTGTAGTGTTGATTTATTGTGTTATATCTTGTAAAATAGCTGAGTTCATGCGATGATAGTTAGGCTTAGCTTAGTTGAAAACAAACCTGCTTTACTCAGAACGTAGTCAGAAGACCTCCTAGTGAAGTCCGAAGAACCTACAACGGTGGAAACGTAGGTACCCGCTGTGTACCTGAAAATGACCGATAATACACGGCAAAAGTTGGCAGACAGTTTCAGCGAAGGTACATTTCAACTGTCGCTGACACGATTAGATAGTATATAGACGATAGAACAAGTAGCGTGTGGATATAAGCTTTACTGTGGCCAACAACGATCGGCAGGCAAACTTCGAACGCAATTTTGAGGGGAAGTCTCTATAGGACACTGCAGCTAATTCTGCTTCGATTGACTTCCTGTTACACATAATAACTAACTCCAAGTCTAAAAAGGCACAGCGATCACGATAAATAGCGGAAGCGAAGTGTGGGCGCATTTGGCCGCTATCTGGTGTAATGGACAAGAAATTTCACAGGTGCATTTGGCCGCTATCGGGTGTAATGGGTTAAAGAACCAGAGATATAGTTGCAACTGATTGATTGTTGACAAAACCATGCCTACCAACTCAGCGTTTTGAGTGTAAATATTTGCTATTTGTGGATGTTTTATCAAGGGCCTTAGCTACCCATTGGTATTTATTTGATATCCATACATAGGTTAGGTTGAATCCAGAGGTACATGTAAATACTGGCAAAATTACCCATCATGTTTGTGAGACAGTAAACTGCTAAATCAGTAATTGTGCAACTAGAGAGTGGGTGCTTGATATGTGGTGGACACTTGATAATTACTCTACAGTATATGCACATCACACTGTTGTCTAGTTATAATGACAGCTATACCAGTGTTAGCTGCTAAACTCACCAATGAGGGGGTACGCAGCTTCCTCTTTGGAGAATTTGACCCACATCTGGCAGTTGGTCTCAGACACCTACATGTATGCACAATGTAGCTGTGTATACTAAACTCTTGACATTACGTAGTGTTCCACACTGACATTTGACATTTCAATTAGATATGGCTTTAGTGTGTTCCGCTGTGCTTGCAACTGCGGCGATAGACACTTTCCGTATAACTGGTTGGTTTTTGATTCACAGTTGACAACTCTGATGCTACCTACAGTGTAGCAAATCACAAAGCTCCTCACTATTCTGGCCACCAGGTACCAATTCTAACAAAGTGAGGCTTTACTAATGCATTAACTAAGCAATTTATTACTGCTGATGGCACTGCATGTAGCAAACTTTGTTTTGTTTCATCCATGACTTGCCGTGATCATGAGCACTGAGCTGGTGGGTAGACTTCCATGCATGACAACTTGCAACTAATTATAAGGTGTGTCTACCCATGACATGATGCACCAAACAGTATGCCCACAGAGGTACACGTGGTCTGTATGGGCCTACTCAGGCTCACTCCAGTTACATACAGCTATTATTTCATAATGATGTGCAAGTGTTCTACGCCCTCACCGCAATGGCCAGCATGTCCAGCGCTCTAAGCAGTACATCCTTTGTCTGCTCAGTGCAGTGCACCTGCATCATTGTAGGAATGTTGTTCTGAGTGGGAGAACAGAGAGTGTCAGTAAACCAACTCCCCTGGCCAATATTGTTTGCTAGGAGTCAGTATCACAGGTTTTTACAGGGCACTAAATCCCATAAAGTCTTCAGTTTTATCATGTAACCTATAAAAAGTGTGATACTACCCACGGGCAAAGTACAAGGGTGTTTATGGCTATTGGTGCCAAGGGTTTCACTGCATAAGGTATTTATCAATTTGTTCTTGTACCTACTTCGTAACAATTATAGTTCAATTTGTGAATATTCAGAACGAGCAAGCGTTCTTTCTAGTTTATTCATTCCCCATTTTCTCTGTGACATGGTGCAATCTTCAACGTGCCAAACTCCATTGTTAAATAAACACTACAAACTAAGTGGTAAATGAGGCTATACTCTATTACATGTACATGTATTTGAGAGAGTCAAGTGCTTTCTTCAATGCAACTACGGTATATTGTGCTCAAGACAACAGCTACTATGCTTTAAGTGTATGTTAGTGATGCAGGAGAGCTACGTACTAGTTGGTATTATCTTGGGAGTTGTCTCAAATCCCCTTTCTCCATGTCAACTCTACACTACTTAATTTTCTACAAGCCAACTTGAGTCTATGAGTGCCTTTGATGTACCATATCCTGGCTTCTACTTGGAACTAGTGATTGAAACGTTAAGCCATTTTGTGCAGATTTGTGCCTCTAAACACACCTAGTGATCAGGGCACTTGACCAGTCCAAACTTATAGTGCTAGAATGGAGCTCCTACAAAGTGAGAAGAATGTAAGAAGGGAAGAAAAGGCTCATTCACTGCCAACCAATAGCCTTTTACAGCCAGCCTACCACAGCAGCTATTATAACATACTTGTGCGTTGTTAAGTGTATTTCGCTTATAAGTACATATTTGCTGTTAAGTGCTGGTTTGTGTGCGGTCAGTGTGTAATTCTAAATAAAGCACACATTGAATGCACCTCACTGTTAGGTGCTTATTTCCTTCCCGTGGAGATATAAAGCGTATGCACTTAACAACATGTGAGTATGGTATGTATAGTACCTCATGTGTGAACCTGCCCACCTCCCCCTAACCCACTCTTCTGGTAGTGCAGAAACGATCTCCACAGTGCACTGTGCATTGTGACATCACACCACACAAACTTGATAATGGTGTTATTAGTCATTAAAGGCCTAGACTCATGCTAGAAGTCAACTCAGAGACACTATACCGGTACATACATGTACATCACATGCAGCTACGTACTTGTAGGTTCTAGGCTCTAATGGTACTAATGGGTACACCTCACTCACTGATGATTTTGTGAGGTTCACAATCTGAACTGACACAACATCAGGCTGCAGTGCCTTTCTCTGAGCTACAATTGTCCTGTAATGTAAGGAAGGAGCAGAAAACTCAAACAGCTGTAAGTAACTTTAGTTCAGTAAACATTGACACGGACGACCCGAGTGTTAATTATGTCTAAGTGTGCACAACATGCCTGTATGGTATAACAGATCAGTGGAAACTTCATAAATAGCTCTTTAACCAATGGGAACATTAGTGACTTACATTGTACCCCATACTACATGGGTGGTGGCTAAATTGGTTCTATGCAACAGATCACAATTAAGTCAGTATCATTCGTGGTGGACCAAGGTGCACAGCTGTACATGTGTTGACCTGTCACTCACTTTGAGAGCACGTTGTACCAGAGGTTCTTCTCCTCTGGAGAACTGAAGGCAGCCACACAGTTGGTGACTGGCCAGCCAAGCACAAAAGCAGTGTTGGTGGGTACCATGACCTCTCCCATGCAGTCTGTCACCCACATCTCAGAGAGACGTAGCTGTTCCTTGCGTTTGTATAGACGTTGCTGGGACCTGGGGAGGTATATGTATGTCAGTGTGTGATTTGGGTGTGTGCAATAAAAAAGGAGTAAGCTCAGAAGACAGTGAATCCCTGTAAATGACTATAGTGTAAAATCTCCGTCTGAAGAGTTTCAAATGGACTTCTTTTTCTCAGAATGAGGTGAGCCACAATCTTCCACCCATTTATCTCCACATGAATGTGGGGGCAAGCATATTTTCTTACCAGCAATGATGCACGAAACACTCGTACTTAGTTGTAGTGGGCACAGTCACAGAGCAAGGATGTGAGTTTAGTATAATTCAAACATTTGCTATGAGTCATCGAGCACATACAGCATCTAAGCTAGTCTTGCAAACCTGCTTGTTGCAGTGGTTGAACTTCAAAAGTCAGCTTGGTATATATAAGACTAGCCAGCATCGACTGGATGCATTTCAAGCACCCCACAGGTGGTAGGCACTCACAGTGATTGAAGCCATTGTCATAATAGCCTTAGCTGATGCTGCCACACTCTCTTTATGTCACATGCAGTAGGAGCTAGTACTCAAGTCATCCAGTCTGATCTCTTCTCTAGCCTGCTTAATTATATAAGTCTTGAATGCAAGTGTATTTTCAACACATATCTGTTTGTTCAGCTAAAATTGGAATATATATGTGGCAGTCCCGGATAGAATTTGAATATTATTCTGTCGCGTATTTCGAGCGCATCACTGTGTTTGACGTGCTCTGGTCAGAAAGTACACTATATTGATCAAACTTAGCTACTATCACACAACCCTTGTATGAGATTGCACCACAGGTACAACCTAGAAGACTCAGCAGCAAACCATGTGAAATTGTGTAAGGGTGTGTCAAATGACAGCCAATATCGAGTGGTTATTGCTTGAACTGCGCTGTCGACACAGGACCATATCTTCACACTACAAATGTAAGCGTAATACGAATTATAAGTTGCCAAAACCCATAAGCAGCCAACATAAATGCTTCATAGATGCTTTCTTTTTGTGTTTTAGTGCCGTCGCTTCGCCTCGAAGTCGCAGGAAGGCATACAACACGGCAGAATCCAGGCCTTGAACACAAACAGCCATTGTCAGCAGTGTACAATTAAACATACGGCAAAATACACGTACCTGACGTCACGGCAGACGGAGGTAACACGGTGGTATTATCCAGAATTCCCGGAATGTTGGGAAATTAAGCGCATGCGCAAACAGCTACATGTAGGCCTTTTTCTCTGATTTTCGAATGGGCCTGGGGACGAGGCTAAGTTGGTACCTAGCTTACATCCCTTCTCTATTTTCGAGATTGTCACAGAACCTACAGTGACCTGTTATCTTGTATGTAGTTTAACAGTTCAGTACTGTACCTTACCTAATAAGGGTCCAAGCTTGCAGGCCAGCAAGGGCCACTTTTGTTCATAGAGTTTGGGACAACAGCGTATGGCAGGTTCTCTACCATGGCTACCAACAAACAGCGACATTATTCCACCTCAGACTTGGCACCCTCTCAAAATCTCCTCTATTACATTAATGTGTTCACTTGCTAGTTAGCACTTTTATGAGTTCTGTGTTGCTGAGGCATACTCTCTTGTCGATGTGTGTGTGTCATCTTCCAACAGATAAGGTAATGGGCACATAGTTTACTTTTATTAGTAAACACAACACACCTGTGTCGGCCAGTTGGCTTTCCAATGATCAGAATGTCATCAAAGAGGAAGAAATAGCGCTCATGGGATTGTAGCCCCTGGTATGTGTGCATGTGTGGGAGGATTAGGAAAACAGCATCATAAAGCTACATTGTTATACTGTAAGCAAAGCAAGGGTAGTGTTTCCAGTATTGCCGTCTTTGATCTATACTGACATACACGCACAAGTTGTCAAACATTGCGAATCCTTCCAGGAAGGATTTTCTTTCTGTGATAGCATGTCAACTGCAGTTAGTTAGTATACCCCAGCCCTCTCTCACTGTGTTTGTGGAGTTATGACTATAAGTGGCCCGTGACTGGCTTGTACTGCAGACTTAGAGGCCTTGGCTCTCCACAGCCTCCAGATACAGCCTTCCTATGCTCAGTAATCAGTGGAGTTGAGGCACACGTACTACAGGCTATTTCAAATACCAGCAATGTGCCAAGGATGGACATGGGAATGGCTTGTGAGTGACGGTAATAAAACCCCTTTACCGTGATGATCTTCACTGGTCCTTCCTGCAGGTATAGTCGTACCCCTCTCTTTGTCACCTCACCAATGTCTGTATGATCCAAGTCAAAGCTGGGGTGGAGATAAGGGTGTAAGAGATGTGGTGAGCACACTTCAATTTCCAGTTGAGACACACAGTGTTGCAGGTGCTTTCCTATGATGCAAGTGATTAGCTTCAACAGGATTGACATGCCCTAACATACCTGCTTTGCTTTGTGTGCCGCAAAGACCTGTGGGACCCAGGTGTGCTGGCACTCTTGGCTCTCTTCACAGCAGACTGCAAAACAATAGATAATTGTGATGGTCAAACAACCCAGGGCTAATGTGGACGTGTAGATTGTTGTGGAATGGGGGTGAACCCAACTGAGTCCTACACTACATGTAATCTATGGAAAATAGTTACGTAACATGTATGTACCAATGTGCACTACGTAGTTAAATTGATCTATTAATGTGCAATGGCATGTGTACTTCCAGTGTTTGAGACCCTGGCAGACATGGCAACTTACCTCAGCTTTCTTGAAGCTGTCTAAAAGCTGGGACTACACGAGACAGACAAGCCAGGCTGCTCATAGACTACAGGTACAGTGCTCCAAAGCAAGAGAGCAAAACGTTCAATTTTGGAAGCTTTTAGTGCTTGATACACACATCAAATGTGTTGACAAAATACATAAAACTCAACACATGTTACGCATGCTTCCTCTAAATTAATTGTCACGTGATGTCTCTCATCAATATGGCTGCCAATAGTCACCCATTCAGAAAAAGAATTTAGCGTAGTTTAGCCCTGCTTCTCAAATTCAAGAGTCCAGATGCCATGTGGAAGTAGGGAGTTTATTATGAAGGTAGTCAACAGGCTTCACTCCCAAGCACTGTCAAGAAAATCTATTGAGTGGCAAAGTGTTTAGCATGTGGTATAGCCCCCAAAACTCAAAGTAAACAGGATTTACTGGGGAAAGGTGGCTTTGAAGTTTTGTATCAAGTACTTTTCTTATAAAAATTTTCCTGGACTGTGCGAAAGTGCTTTTGCATGGAAACAGTAACTTTCAGCCAATTTCGTGACGTGTCACGGGTAGGCGTTCCTTTTGTGATGTCATTAACCACAGCAGATGGCTATGTAGACAATATGGCTGCTGTCTTTGTTGACCTAGTCTTGTTCCCTCAGAAAGGAGGGTCTGGTAAACAGACTGGGGTGGAAGCGTACACTGCACAATGTTAATAATTGCTGAATTCTTCCATCACCGGTAGATCCTTCTGCTGGACCTAAACTTACGCAGAAGCATTCTAATCTTTCCACTTGGTGTTCACAACTTTCTATAACGAAGAGAAACGCGGCTGCTTGTGAAGACGGCTCTCGTGTGGTTAGCGTTTCCAATAAACGCACATCAGAATGCTAATCAAAAGCCAATTGGAAGTGCGCCTGCATATGGGGCGCAGTGTACACTTCCACCCCAGCCCATTTACCAGACCCCCCTTTTCCATTTTTGGAGGGTCTGGTTCCGAGACTATTGTTGACCTGCGTTTATCAGCTCTAGCTACAAAGCATGACACACGTTGCTGACTTTGCACAGTGCTGTTTGACCTTGAAGAATCGCTTCCTTGTTGCTGGGGTGATCAAATACGTTATGGGTTGGGTTGGCTCTGAGAAGAACCAGTTATAGTTCACTTGCTGTGTTGTCGAATTTCTAGCTAATTGCCGAGCGCCTTAGCGCGAGGCTACTAATCGTGCAGCGTAGTCAGCTCGCGTTTGTATGTATATCCGTCACACTTTGATTACGTGGGCGCGGTTTCTGTGGTCTCGTCCCCAGACTACTAGCCACGTGGTACTGGTCCGACCAGGAGGCGATCGAAAGATCGTGTGCGTGCGACAGCCGAAACGGAGCAGGGGCCACATGGTACTGGTGGGAGCAGGAGGCGATCGACGTGTGAAAAAGATCGTCAGAGAGCCGAAATGGAGCAGAAGCAGTCAAAGCGTGATCGTGCTAGAGAGCGAAGACAGAAACAAAGGGACACTGCATCAGAAGAGAGTAAGGCAAAGGAGAAAGAGTCTGACAGATACTCGCATGACACTACGCTCACTTCCTGAAACTCTTCAGACGACCGCTTTGCCATCTTCATCGCTCTATCTCGTCTCCAGCACCTAGCACCTACACGCTACACGTGGTTACAACGGATATCTACTTGCATATTTCCGGATATTCTTCTGCGCGAGGCATACTCTGCGCATGCGTATTCCTAGTAAGTGGTTTGAATGTGAGAAATTCTTGCTGGCTGATTGTTTTGTTGGCATCGTAGTGCATATCTATGACATCAGTTAATTATCTGCGACGTCACAATTAGCGCTTCTTAAGTATATGGAGAAGCTGAAACTTACAGCGCAGGCCATTCAAAAGCAAATAACAACGATTTACACCATTTATGTGTAAACAAGATGATAGGAGGGCTTTACTGTATAATTCAAAAGGTTTGCTCCGCTTGCCTTGGAGCACTGTAGCCAAAACAGTGGGTTCGTGGAATGAGGCCATGATGCATGACCATCAAGTAAGGCCATGCATGACCAAGCTATGCTACTTAGCAGAGATCTCCCTCCCTCCTAGCTTTATGCTTATGGTGTAGCTTATCCCATGACTCTGTGGCCATAATAGCTCTATGGACACGATAAATGGCTGCTCGTGAATCTGGTAAGGTCTAACCTTTGCTGCTACCCAATACACAAGCTTGCTCCAATAAGTCTACATTGTACTTAGGCTAGTTCCCGTAATGACTTACACTAGAATACAACACAGTGCAACACACATGCATGCACATGCTCCCCCCCCCCCTCACACATGTTCTCACCCACCCACACACGCACCTCCATGATGTTGAGGGATTGGTTCAGGAAAAGGTCATCACTGGGGAACCTCAGCTGCACCTGTTCTAACTTGGCCTCATTCTCACTCTCGCTCAACTGTTTCTCCCTTGATTGCACCATCTAGAGCAGGTGGGAGGAGAAGGGAAAAAAAGGGAGAAGGGAGGAGGAAAGATAAGAGAAATGTAGGAACAGTGAAGGGACAGGGAAATAGATAAAGAAATAAATGAGAAATGGAAAGAGAGGGGAGGTAGGAAACCACCAAGTTGATGAAGACAATGGTAAACATTCACTGATAATGCCACTAATAACGCTACTGCTAATGTACGTAGATGCTTGAGCAACATGAATTGTGCCTGAGTTTGACTGTGCATACATGACTGTTTGTATGTACATGTAACTCTAATATAGTGTATATAAGCACCTCAAGCTGTTAACTTTAGACCTTGACCACGCCCCATTCCTGTATTCTGTAACTTTAACTTTGAATGCTCAGAGCATCTTGCCTCATGCTGGAAATAAAGGAATTTAGATGTTATGAGGCGAAAATAGAGGAAAGTGAAAAGGCCAGCAGTCGCCGGTTGGTGGTTGTCTGGCTGTCATGGCTCAGTGGCAGAGTACTGGTGGCTCAAGCCAGAGGTGTCCTGGGTTCGACTCCCGGCGACTGCCGGCCTTTTCACTTCCCTCTATTTTCACCTCATAACGTCTAAATTCCTTTACTTTTTTTGAAGCATAAAGAAAAGGGTAGAGTAATTCATATTTATCCCCAAAGACAAGCATTCCAGTGTCTCGTGCGGTTCCTTTCTATGTTCACCCTTGCTGGCATTGCTATACTTTTTCCTGTTAACGGACACCCTAATACTACTCCATTCCATTCTCTCTCATTTCAGGTACAGCTACTTAGACCCCAAAATGCAAGTAAATTAATACACAGGCCACAGGAAGCAATGGACATCCAACCAAGTGTTTATTTGTGAGTACCATGGTGTACCTTCCAAGCGAACGAAAGTCTTGTTGACCAACAAGCGTGGAAAAGTAGTGCTAAATGCTAACTATGTTATAAACGTGTTGTATGTATGTATGTATGTACGTACGTACCGTAGTCTCGTGAAAGAGTGCCCACCCTCAAAAGAGCGCCCACCCCCGACTTTTGGCCCAATTTCCTGTAATGAGCGCCCACCCTGGAGTGAGTTTCACGTGGCTAATGGAGTGCACTTGTGGAGTTTGAGAAGCACAGCCATAAGCGCTATGCATATATCTGAGGTAAGAAACTTCACGTTATACTTCACTGAAGGTTATTGCAAAGCAGCTTTGAGTAGACGGGAATATCTAATGTGGCGCGCACTGCGACATACACCATGCTTAAGGTGACATGGTGCCCGTTCAGAGTGTTGTTGTGCCGTCAGGCCTTGACTTTGAAGCTTCTGGTGGCTCCATTGTGTTTGTCTAATTATTGCTTCGAGGGCATCGAGTCGCTGTAAACATGACATGGGCGCTCTTTTGTGGTTAAATGCGGAAACACTCAAAAGAGCGCCCACCCCCCTCTATGACGGACTTGTAAGGTGCTCTGCCCATGGGCGCTCTTTCGTGAGACTACGGTATGTGCAAACAAAGCTTGTATAGACTACACATAATTATGTAGTGTGCATGTCGGCAGGATCCATACATACTTACAGCGCTAACTGAGGCAACGGCGAATCTGAGGTCATGATAGTCGAAATGGTCTTTAGGGGTGATGGTATAAAGCTGAACCAGTAGCCGGTGATAGTCGTATATTCTCTGGACCTGTGTGGGGAGGGAGAAAGTGTGAGCACACAGTCTCTTTCAGTTTGTAATTTCTGCTCAGTTGTTGCCCCACAATGCACTAAGACCTGATACCAGCATTATGTGGACAGAAAAGCTGTCATACTAATAAGCTCTTTTTGGGTGTGTTGTTTCACCTCAAAATGCAGGAGGAACAAAGTACCAAACATATGCGTATACATACAGGCAGCAGCATGAGTGACTCCAGTGTGTGCCTGGCTGCCCCTCTCTTCAGTTCAAGAAAGCTGTTGAAGGATTCATCCATCATACGTTTATCCTTCAGAAGCCTGTAGGAGAGAAACAATGTGGACATGCCCAACTACATGTAGCAGATGGTTTGTGGTAGTCTGAATCTTGAACAACCAATCTCTTGGCCAAAGATTAGGCACTTGTACATTTTGGTCCTGGAGGACATTCTTCAGGCACAAAATAGATGATGCAAAACACTGTTTTGTATATAGTCTGTGCATTGTCTGTTTTGTACCAATTGTCTAGCACTGTATGCCTGAAGAAGGTCCTCTGAGGCCGAAACGTCACAAAAAGCATGTTGTGTGCACTCAAATAACAATTCGCTCACAAATATCTTCATCTTACATGTAGCAGATGTGTATGCATATGTGAGTATACATGTGAAAGCTAAGAACAATGAAAGAAGTGTGAAAGGTTGGTAATGCTCCTATAGTTGAGGGATAGAAGAAAGCTGTATTTCAACATCCAACAAAAAAGCCCACATGTTCCAGAAGCAATTTACATGTAGGCCATACGAAATCTAATTTTATGTTGTTTGGGCCTGACTGACCCAAATTTTGGCAGACGCTACTCAAAAATGATAATTGTCTACTGCACGTATGTGAATCTGCAAGCTACGTACGTAACTTTGTTGGAGTGGCAGCATCTTTTGTGTTGATAATTACAAGCGTACTCACCAAATAGAGCCAAAAAGAGGTCCAAGATTGTCAACTGTAAATAGGCTGACTATTATGGAGAGCTGATAGTTGATGTTTGCAGCAAAACTGTTGCCAAGATCATGATCATGTGACTATCATTATCACTTTTAAAGCTTACCTACCAACCCTCTCTGAAAAGTCATCTGGCCCAAGCAACATACCATTACACTGGTATGGCCTTAGATATCTAGTCTAAGATGTGGACTCCTAGACTCAGTTATCAGCCTTATGTACATGCACTTCTTGGAAATGTAAGTCTTGAAGCAAAAAGAACAGAAAAGTCTTCCTTGGAAGTGTTCTCGCATGCTCACTTCATGCCTATTGAACAAGTTTATGATGTACTACTGTCAGGCAATAATTTGCTTTAGTCACAGCCTCCCTTGCTTACTTGCAAGCCCTAGTATAGCTGTGGTTGTATTCTTCATACATGTCCCAAAAGGAGGGGTACTGCTTGAATAACCCACCTGTGAGGAAGGAAGTACAAAGTCAAGATATATTCAAAAAGTACTGTTTCATCCAATACTTATTGAGCTGAAAATGTACAAACAGAATTGAGAGAAAGTTTGAAAGTACAGAATTGTCTAGAACTTTATGAGCCAATTCAAACACACAATTCCCATTTCTAGTCAACAGATTTGACTGGATCTTGTAAACATCATGAAATTGGAATAAAAGGTTGTGTAACAAGCTCACAAATGGCACAAATGAACCTGGGGTTAATTACAAGCCTTTTCATCGCCTAATAGATTACACAGTGCCTTAGGAGAGAAACTGTGGCAGAAACACACATGCAATAACTTGAAGTACGTATATGCAAGAGTGTAATGAGGACAGAAATGGAACTGAGAGAGAACCGATATTAGTTGTACTACAGTATGAAGTGGAAATCAGTCAATAGCCGTTTGAATGGCTTGAGTGACAACTAGACACAAGTTCCAAAAACTATGAACTATGAAATAAGCTAGCTAGGCTTTGTGCTCAGAGACAGCAGAGATAGTTCCATGGTCAGGTGTCAAAGCTTCACATGTGGTTCACAAACCTCAGGTAAGAACTACATTTGCTACTACTTTGTACCAAGCTGTGGAATCAGCACTGTATTTCGCTCAGACTTGCTCTACAATGATCAACCAACTGTCTAGTTTTATATTATCTTGGCAGCTCTTATTGCCATTTACAAGCAGCAATTAATGAAGAGCACTGAAGTGCTTAACCCTCGGCGCATAGTATTAACGCAGAGTCACAGGACATACAATGTAGCTAAGTACGCGAAGGAAATTCATGTGGTATGATGGTACACTAGATAGCTAGCTGAGACTACACAAAGTCGTACAGGATAACAGTGTCCCAAGTTGTCCTTGTGTCCCTTTACCTTGCCCCAACAAACCCCTCCCTAATGTAGTGAGCATGTGTAGTGAGTAGGGAATCTGTGGGACATTCCTTTGTAATCCTGGATATGACATATTGTAGCAGTATTGACAGCGCTAGTCGGCCATATTGTAGTCTGAGAACGAGTTCACGCGCCCTGGTCTGGGATCGATCAGGTTCCGAGACTACGTGAACTCGTTCTCAGACTAGAATATGGCCGACTAGCGCTCGCCGTGGCAAACGAATCGCAGCATAACTCTCTTGAACGAAACATTCTTGGCGAAATCGGCTCAATTTAAACACATCCTCGTTCGGTTTGAAGCCTATCTTCGTCAAAACTTCAGAGATTTAGCCGCCAGGTGAGCCAAGCTAGTTGTAACAGACAGACAGACAGACAGACAGACAAACGAAGTACTGTAACCCTCGCTGCGCATGCGCGCCGAGGGTTAATTACTGTTCAAATAAAGTTCAGGCTCTTACCAATCTGTGTAGTATTGGTGTTCCAGTACTGCACGGCAAGCTCAAGCTGAGGAAACAAAGAAAAGACATGAGAAGTAGTTCATACTGACATTTACAGATCCCTGAAATCGTCAACATGTAGCCAATATCTCACCTCTGAGAAGAAGTTCATGAGGAGGTCACACAGACGGCTGAGAGGCCGAAACAGTGTGTTCATGTCATTCTGTGCCAGGCCCCACTTCCTGTGTGTGTGTACATGAGGAAGGGGGAGGAGGGACAACATTAGATGCATCATGCCAATGAATGACCCTGGGCATCTGTGTATAGCTCTGCTTCTCAACAGAGGATATTATGACTTGTGATCTGGACTAGACACATCACAAGGTTTCATATTGATATATGTGTCAATACTAGCTGTGGCCACTATTCAAGGGAGGCAAGTTCACTTAGCCATTCCCATACAAGGATAAACTGATCCTAATTTAGAAGCCCAATGTCATTGCTTCCTCTTGAGAAGCTGACAGAATGGAAAACTTATAATAGTTGTGTTTCCAAGGTGGAGCAGCATAAGCCTGAAGGGCGAATGCTGTTCTGTCTGTGGAATGTAACTTAGTTGTTGGATGTAACCCACTGCCACACCCCATTATCACCTCCACCCATTCTATTTGGTGCTACTCAAGTTCACAGATTTGGTTGCTAAGTAACATCCAACAAGAACCATTTTAAGCGTAGAAGCTCAGGCAGCTTATGGAAACCTGAGGCAGGCAAGTCACCATGCATATTTACTTAGAGTGCAGCTACATGTATTTGATATGACCAACAGCAAAATGAGCAGTGGAGATGGCTTCACCCCCATCTCTTTTGGAGTTTCCCCGCTGATGATGCAGCCTGACTGTCTAACACACAGTCTCACTTTCACAATCAGCAGCCATTGAGGTACACAGCTGGCTACAGCTACACTCACGGCCAGGATCCTTCTATTGTTGCTGAGTGCAGCGAAGAGGAGCGAGGCTTGGTATTCGTGTCATAGGGATAAAGGCGTGACGTAGTGTTTGAGGTGTGACATAGAGTAGGAAGAGTGACATACGTAGGAGGCTTGAGGCTCAGCTCGGCAATCGCATTGCAGTCTCAGCCCCGCAATGTCAAATGTATGTCATACTTTCGGTTCTCAGGGGGCCCCCCTGCAAGCTACAGGCACACATGATCTTCATCACTGCTGAGTAACCAGTCGAACTAGCTCCAGTTCAATATGGCGCTACAAAGCAGCGAGCAAGTTTGACGTGAATCTTGGCCTCTATCGCTCACAATCTTGATCATGGATAGCACTAGTGAACAAGCGAGCGAGCTTGGCATGAGCATCCAGCTCGACTTTCATCTAAACAAACGAGTGAATTTGGTGTATGCACCCAGCTCGATCTACATCGCTCAGCAGTTTCTACACTCCTCTTACGGGCAGTGTATTGCTGTTTGTCTGCCCTAACTGAACTCCCTCACTCAGCAGTTCTGGACTGACTGAAGAAAAGCAGAGCACTGGCTTTCCACGAAGGCTACTGTTCAAGGACTGTCCAGCCTCGTACCCAGGCCAATGAACAGCCTAGGTCCGAGGCTAAGGACCGTCAGGTAGCTAATAATTGTAGTCTACACTGTTAAAAATAGGGTGCAGTAGAAAAACCCCACATTTATTTTGTGGGGTGTTACTATAACACTGACAGAAATGAAGGATGTTAGAAAAGGTGTTATAACACTCTATGATGGATGTTAGAACCTGTTTTGAGGGGTGTTAAAGGTTATAAAACCTGGGGCAGACACTATACTGTCTGCCCCAATCGAAAATAACGATCAGGCTCTGCTTTGCGGCGCGAGGCTGCATGTACCCTAGTTATTCATTTGAAGTGGACACTGTAACTACACTGTATGGTCTGCTCTGCTGTCATATGAAGCCAAATAACCTGGAGTCAATTATGTATTGAGAGTTCCTTCTACTCTAGCAGTGTCCCATTAGTCTCGTGCCCCGCCCGCGCGTGCCTCCCAGTGAGAAACGGTCTGGTGAATGAAGTCGAATTTCTTGGGCTTATTACCCAAAACAGGTAATGACCAATGAGATTGCGAGATCGGTAATTATTACGTAGCACTTCCCTTACAACAGTAAAATTTGTTCATCTCCATTCGAGTATCCGTACCTTTTTTGAGCGGGTTGGCCGCAAAATGTTTTGATCGTTGCTAGGTTACATTGTCGCAAAAGTGTGCGCTAGCCCAAGAAATTCGACTTGGTTCACCAGACCGTTTCTCCTCATGAGAGGGTGGGGTCTGGGGACGAGACTAGTGTCCCATGTGGTATTTGTGTCAGCTGAATTGCTGCTCTATGCTCTTGCCGTCTCTCTTTGCATTCTTGTTTACCCTAATTTGGAAACAGCATTCTATCTGAGTCACTTCTACTGTGTTTAGATACTCAAAAAGAACTGCTTTAAGCTAATGATATACATGAGTTTCTTAACAAGCCGCATTAGAAAACACGGATGACAGCAGTCATCCTTCATAGCTAGTGGGTGGCTTGCTCACATTTGCCTCAATAAGGCCATTTGCAAGAACCCTACAAACACGCATGAGCCTTGTGACTAGCAGAAGGTATTTTAAATTAGCCCCCCACTGTTACTGATGACATTCACTTGTGTGAGTGTATGTCTGTAATGGAAGCTCAGCAACTGACAAGCAAATGCACACAGTGTGGGTGTGTAAAGGAACCACCTTCGAAAGGAATTATGCATACCATTCTTGACATTGCTATTAATGAATGTGTGCATTCCAAGAGAGGTAAGATGCCCAAATATGGCATTTTGGATGATGAATACAGAGAATGATATTGTGGGGGTAGTTAACACCATAAAGGTGTGTGTTGTGTGTTACCCTACCTAGCTCACACTGACTGGTCTTGGCCATAACCAAGACAACATGTGTCTTATACTCTTTTCATGAAGCACTAGACAACTCAAACAACATCTGTCTTCCTATAACACTATGGACAAGGAACAGCATAAGCTTGTATGCTTGGAATATCTACCAAGTGGATTACCTCAGGGGTTCCATGTAGATGTCAAAGATATTTCTC
>OX422202.1:4108291-4118291 GCA_949130485.1 Agelas oroides | reverse complement strand
AAAGTTTTCTGTTACTCTATTGATCCCACTCAGATAACACTGCACCCCCCAGGTCAAACACATGTACTCTGTACCTTAAATGTAGAATTGTATCTATGGGGTAGTATGAATGAATAGTGAGGCTGGTCTGTGGCAATATATGTGGACAAAGGACATTATGTCAGGTGCACAGGAAGGCCTGCCAATTGGTACCAGCTTGTGTCAGACACAGCAGGTGTACAGTGTATAGGTAGAGACTCAACAGATGTACAAGTACACACACCTGTGTATTAATACTGGAAAATGCATTAAGAACAAGGTGCTGCTAATTACTACCAAGATACTCACTGGTTGATAATACTACTGCAAACATGCACATTTCATACTACTGCAAACATGCACATTTCAATACTTTTTCCAGTACATGTGTGTCCACTTGCATCTACATGTGAATAAGTGCTAGTGTGAATGATTTGTGCCACTTGTTTACAACCCATGAGGCAAGACTGGCAGGCCAGTTGGCTGGAGAGCAGAGTGTCTGTATACTGTTGCTTGGGGGTTGTTGAGAGTCAGCAAACAACAGCTGCTCCCTGACTCCAGTTTGGGTTTGTTATTGGGCTCAGGAAGGAAGGTCATGAGGAGCAAGGTTCAACCGCATCTCCACATTAAATGCCTCCACATTCTTTGAAAAAGAAGATATGGGGGAGTGGGGAGCTTGTCCCTCTGGGCATGGGAAGAACACAGGCTGGCTATTTGTGAGTACCATATATCCTTTCAGGGTTATTTGTTTACATCTCAACAATATTATTGCCTTGGGAAAATTTGTACCTGCTTAGTTTAAGGTTACGGGATACTGCTGGGGTGTGCATGGTTACCGTAATTTGGAATTGAACGTACACAAGTTCACTTTGAATGGCTGTGTTAGTCAACTTCATGTTACCTTTTTTGCCCCCAAAAAATAAAGCTCAGCATCCATGTACAATATGTGAAGTGATGAGGCCACTAACGTACCATAAAGTGGACAACACAGGGACTGATGGAATTTTTTAGATACTGTTCAGGTGGCGGGTAAGGATTCAATCCAAGCACAATAATTGTTTCTGGTTTCTGCTGTTTTTGCTTCTAGAGTTAGGCAAATGAATGCAGCACCTGCTTCAGTAGCTCATCGGTAGCCAAGGCTATGTAGCCATACTGCAAGCGACAAAGGGCATGAAGGCCTGAGAAGTTTCTACATTGTTGGTCACTGTACGCCATTGGTCATGCCCACCCAGGAGGCCATAGATACACTTTTTTTGCAACGTCTCATGAATCAGGTAAACGACTTTAGCAATTCACTTTATGATAAATACCATGAAACGCTATAAAATGCGGCAAAATTTGAGCTTGCAATAACGCTTTCAACTCACTATCTGCTAAGCTTATAATTATAGCTTATGAGGAAAACTTTATGTAGTACCTTCCAGTGACTGTTGAACTTTATCCACAGAAAGAATGGAGGATGCGGCTCTCATACTGTGCGAGTGAAACGTTGCAAAAACGTATCCACTGTTCTACGCGTTATTTTCTGTAGCAGAGTATTAAGGTTTGTTACACAACTAGTACTCACCATGTAGTACTTAATTACCAAGTTTGGCTATAAGTGATTGCACAACTAGTGAGATGAGACATTTCACAAATAATTCATTGTGAAATTACTTACCTGCCACCTTTAACTGCTATAAGTTTACAGAGGTCAAGATATGTGAATAGTTCGTTCATTTTAGAATGCTTCTCAAAAAGTGAGAAAGGATTCTGAAAAACATCTGTCAGTCCCTTGGGTACATCTAGGATGGTTGGTCTACAGTACTGTTCATTGGTCTCAATTACTTGAATGGACGAAATTAGACCACAAAGTTTGCAAATTTTGACTGTGCGTACATGACCGCTTGTATGAGATCACACTTCAGTTCTTGCTTTATACACTCATGGAGGGCCTCTCTCTTCATCTTTTGTGTTTTATAACTTTAGTGTGGCGTGCGCAAGCACCACAAGTTGTTAACTCTGTACCCTGACCACGCCCCATTTCCGTATTTCTAAACCTTAATCTAGTTCACTTGTACATGTACCTGCAAATTTAGAATGACAGGTCAGAGTACACATATGAAAACGAAGGTTTCCTACATGGCAACTTCCTTCCCTATCCAAGGAAATCCCAGAACTTAATGAGGAAGATGCTACAGGATTATATATCTCTCTGGTCAAGTTGTACAAATCACATCCTCTGGTGGTACCAATGGTGACCAACCCAGTCAGTAATCACTGGTGTACATGCACCATATGCGTACCACTGCCCACACAAACAGGGATTCATTGTGAGGCCCCCACTGGGCGTTATAAATCATGAATACTTCATTTTTTGCTTTTTCCTTGACATTTCTTTGCTTCAACAGTGGGTCACATTGTGGTAGCCAGGCTAATGTTCCTGCTACTAGAGTGGCCGGGACTGATATTTTTCATGTATCAACAACAGAAAGTAGTAAAGGTATATTGTAACCTCGAACTACATACACAGCATGAACAAATCCAATGAACCACACCTTGGAGACTGATGGTTGTTCTTTAAAACTGTCCCACTCAGTACCTTTTATTTTTCTGAGACTGATCTAGCAAGTACCTTTTATTTTTCTGAGACTGATCTAGCAAGTACCTTTTATTTTTCTAGACTGATCTAGCAAGTACCTTTTATTTTTCTAGACTGATCTAGCAAGTACCTTTTATTTTTCTAGACTGATCTAGTAAATATCTCTGATCTTTTTCAGGTTCGACTTAGGATTAACAGATCATATGGCTTCAAGTGTATACATCAAGGAAGAATGGGGTTGTATTCCACTGGTAAGACAGACAGCAATTCATGCAAGGAATGTTTATCCTCTGTATCATATCATGGACACCCCCATACCAATAACAGTTCCGAGGGGTGGCACTTCTAACTGTAGAAGCTCGCTGGGAAAGCTAACCCCAACCTGTTACCTCACTACACGTTGTATTTAAAGGCAGCTGAAAGTATTTTAGATGAAATGGAAGATATGTAAGTTAAAATGGGATTAGACAAAACAGGCAGACTTAGATGTTGTAAGAGTCATTGACTGCGCAATATGCATTTTGGCCAAAGTATAACAAGCCTCATAAGCATGTATGATGTGCACACACACACACACACACAGACACACACACACACACACACAGACACACAGACACACACACACACACACACACACACACACACACACACAGACACACACACACACACACAGACACACACACACACACACAGACACACAGACACACAGACACACACACACACACACACACACACACACACACACACACACACACACACACAGACAGACACACAGACACACACACACACACACACACACACACACACACACACACACACAGACACACAGACACACACACACACACACACACACACACACACACACACACAGACACACAGACACACACACACACACAGACACACACACACACACACAGACACACACACACACACACAGACACACAGACACACAGACACACACACACACACACACACACACACACACACACACACACACACACACACACACACACACACACACACACACACACACACACACACACACACACACACACAGAATCATCCTTACTTTTAATCTCTTCCCCCCATCATACGGAAGGTAGGCGGTGATGGTGAACGCGTGACTGTTGTACCCTACAGAAAAGGGGCTCAGCACTTCCACCTGCGACCTGGATTTGTGTTCCTTCCTCGTGTGCCGCACGCTGAACCGCTTTTGTGGCTTGGGAGAGCCTTGTCTCTGGCTGTTTCGCCCTCCAATAGGCGAAGTGTCGTCCATACTCTTTACAGTAAACTTCTGAGTACTTCGAGGGCCAAAATTCGAGTCATTACTTGTACACAACAGTCAATATTAATCAATATGTAAATAGGCTACGCCACTAAGAATGCTGAAAAGGTGCTACACAAATCCAATTGCGGTACAACGCAGGAAGTAGTCTAGATGTTGTAACCTAGGTTATAGTCTCATTCCAAGACCCAGAGCTCCCAGTTGGGGTCTGGGAAGGAGACTACCTAGGCTTCATGGCTTCATCACGTGTCCGTAGCTCAACTTGTTTTCTGTGGTGCTTTACTACTGAACCAGTGCCTTTCCTGATCGTGTGCTAAAGCAATGGGGAGAAAAGGAAAAGGAGTTGGGTACAAGTTTACTGTCAATAAGGCCAGTGACACTGAGGAGGCATCAGGTTCTGACAGTTGTGAACTGGTGGTGTCAGACAGTGAATCTTCTTTACAAGATACAAAGAAGTATACTTTTACTGGTTTTAAAAGTGGGAAGACATCATCAATTTTTGAGTGCCGAAAGCTGACTAGAAATGAGCGTCTCTGTCTGATCTTTGGTGCATTTGCTCTTGGGGTCATCCTCATCATCTTTGTCCTTGTTGCCTCAGTAGTTAACGGCCAAGCTACCCCTACATCACCCTCACCTGGGGAACAGCTACCTTGGATGAATGTCCGACTACCCCAGGACATTGTTCCTATGACATATGAAATCATGTTGGATGTTGATTTGATGATGTCTGTTGTTGCTGGTGACATAAATATTACGTGCAATGTCACTACTCCAACACGGTATGTGCTTATTCATGCTAAGGACATGGATGTTGGTGCCACTCATGTATCGTATCCTGGAAACAGTGCCCTTGACCTAGTAAACACATCCTCTTATGAAATGAATGACTTTTATATCATTCAGCTCAAAGAAATGCTCTTAACGGGGCCTCCTGTTTCAGTCCACATTGCCTTCAATTATACTCTTCGAAAAGATCTTGCTGGATTCTACAGGAGTTCCTATACCTCTTCAGAAGGAACAAAGCAAAGTCTTGCTACTACACAGTTTGAACCAACTGATGCTCGAAGGGCTTTTCCTTGTTTTGACGAACCTTCTTTCAAGGCTAATTTCACAATCACCATCAAACATAGCAGCTCATTAGCGCAGTATTGGGTTGCCTCAAATATGCCAGTACAACATCAGGGTGAAAGTGATGGTGTCATCACTACCCGTTTCAAGACATCCTTTGAGATGAGTACATACCTAGTGGCTTTTGTTCTCTCAGATTTCAAGTGTGTGAATAGCTCCATTCAGTCTGTACGTGGTGAAAGAGTGGAGGTATGTTACAAAAGTACACCATTAGATTGCCAGTGTATAATAACTCAAGTTTACATGTTAAGTATTAGTGTGTAGTACACTTATAGTAGAAGTGTCAGTTGCATTATGGTCATTGGTAGTCTTGTCCTTAGGCTCCTCTCGCATACAGACCGAAAAAGGAGGACTTGGTGACTTGAATGAGGCTTCTTAGCCGAGAGTAGTTTTCGCGATGCATTTGAACAGATTATCCATGTCTGAACAAGTTGATCACCTGTTCAGTTATACACTACTGCATAGACACTTCTATAACCTCAGCACGTCAGCCAAAGGGACCGATTTTTTCCCCCTGCTGACCAACTCCTTCCACACTGTTTCTAAATCAGCAAAACTTGTGCAAAATTCACCTATTGTGCCTGTGTTTCCAGCCCTGAGCTCCACTGAAATCATTAGACCTTCACCTAGCTTCGTTCCCAGGCTGTTCCCGCCTCCAGTTTTTGGTCGCTTGCAGTATACAAAAACGGAGGGGGAAGGCCTCGGAGATAGAGTCACATGCGTGACGTCAGGTAGACGTGAGGGGGGTGGTGCCCAATCGTTGTAACTCACAAACTTTGCGTTGAACAGCCTCGAGTCTACCAAACAACGAGCTGTATTGACGCTGTCTTTCGAACGTTACAGTCTCAAGTTCTTGGACAAGATATTACAAGAAGGACCTTGAGATTCTTCGTCGCGCCTCACGTCTACCCTCATGTCTACCTGACGTCATGCATGTGACTATCTCCCCAGGCCTTCCTCCTCTGTTTTTGCATACTGCCAAGCGATCAAAAACTGGATGTGGGAACGGCCTGGGAACGAGGCTAACCTTCACCCATTTCATGTGTGGGAATGGGGGAATGATCTTTGAGATCGTGGATGGGCTGATACACCCCTACATGGAACGTGTACACTTGTAGAAATGTTTGGAGTGATAGTGGTTGCATGCAATGACAGACTGTACTGGCTTCAGTAGCCTGATCTCATTTACTGTGCCTAGCTGTTGGTTATGGCTAGTATCTGTTAGGAATTTTGTCCCAAAACAAAATGTTGTGGGGGTAGTGTATGTGATTTGCTAGGCAGCCATTGCTGATAAAGCTGAAGTACAGTGTATTGTGATTGAAGACAGTATTTGTTCTCTTTCTGTCTTACATGTAGATTCGTGTGTGCTCCAACCCTGCGGTGGTGAACAAGACAAACTATGCTCTAACAGTGGCCACAGAAGTGCTTAGCTACTATGAACATATGTTTGGAGTGCCGTATCCTCTTCCCAAGCTAGGTGTGTCTATAGTTACTGACATTTCTGCCAGTCCTTTTATTTCCTCATTGTTACGTAATTTTCCCACCTCTCCTTGCCCAGATCTTTTTGCAATCCCAGACTTCTCAGCTGGGGCAATGGAGAACTGGGGTCTAGTCACCTACCGGGAGACAGCTCTCCTCTATGACAACCAGACAGACCCAGAAATAAGCAAGCAGAGGGTAGCTGTTGTGATTGCACACGAACTGGCACATCAGGTGCTGCTCCTCAAAACATTAGTAAAGTACATATATGTTATAGTACCAAGGGTGGGTTCGTTTTGTAGCTGGAGATGAGGGCATGGGCATAACTACATGTTATAGGAGTGCATAAACTCATTTCACTAATGCACGACCCACAGATTTGGGTCTTGGTCTGGTGAATGCAGTGGTCAAAATGGGTACATGCAGGGCACATATATGGTAGTACAACGTGGTGTGTAATGTCAAGCATACACGCACAATACAAACACTAGGTGGCAGAGTTAGTGGTGGTGTGTAGCTCTCTCAAGTTGGTCATTCTTCAACCAGTCCCTTCAGTGCAATGTGGCCAGGTTGAGCTTCAATTTAGACGGTTGTTGAGCAGTTGTCAATCTTGTGGGGTAGATGAGTGTAGCTTCCTGTAGACCCTGTTGTTACTTGCCTCTTTGTGCTCCAGTGATCTTGGCTTCTGTGCGGTTCAAGAATAGCCTTTTAGTACAATGTACATGTATGCTCTAGTTTTTATTAATGTCAGTATCTGTCCCATGTGCACTTGTGATATATGCAGTGGTTTGGTAATCTGGTGACCATGGCTTGGTGGGATGGACTGTGGCTCAATGAGGGCTTTGCCTCCTTCATGGAGTACATTGGGACAAACAGCACTGAGCCAGAGTGGGACATGGTAGGTGCAGAGGGGTAGAGGGAGAACAGAGTGGAAGAAGTGCTGTTTTGCACTTCAGCATTGAACTGATGGATACATTCACTTCAGTAGACAGCTAGTGTATAGTTATGTACGTGCCTCTAAGCTATTTGAAAGTATTGAAGGTAATTTTTGCACTCGCATCACACACACACACACACACACACATGTACACACAGATGGACCTGTTTGTGGTAGGCGACTTGAGCTCTGCCCTTACAGCAGACAGTCTGAATGAGTCCCACCCCATCCTGCAAAATGTGTCTAGCCCAAATGAGATCAATTCCCTCTTCGACTCCATCTCGTACAGCAAAGTATGTTTGCCAGTCCTGCATGTAGAGAGATTTAGATGTGATGAGGTGAAAATAGAGGAAAGTGATGAAGACCGGCAGTTTCCGGGGATCAAATTCAGGACTCCTGGCTTGAGAATAGGGCTGGTGAGGGCTGGTGGTTGTCTGGTTGTCGTAGCTCAGTGGCAGAGCACTGGCGCTCAACCCAGGTGTCCTGAGTTTGATTCCTGGTGTCTGCTGGCATTTTACTTTCCTCAGCAGCATTAAGGCATGGGCAGCTCATTAACAGTGCCTTAAATGCAAAATTTGAATAACTCAAAAAGTATGATCACATTGGCCACCAAACTTTACAGTGCACTAGAACTAATGAAATTATGAGGCCACGCCCACTATGGTGATCACGTGACGTTATTGGCCATAATTTGTTTTGTACAGAATGGTTTTGATCCCCATGCAGAATCTTGGTGATCAACCATTTACTTTTGCCTCAGGAAAGAGAGGGTATTTTGGCGATGTATTTTTAGGTCCGTTTTGGAAATAGTGACATCATAATTGGTCACGTGGTTACCAGAGTGGGGGTGGCAATTCCTGTTAATGAGCTACATATTCTCTCTAAATTTGGACAACGTGTGCTAAGCAGAAAGAAAGTTAAGGAAACCTCATACTTTTGTTTTCCAGTCATGCCTTAAAATACACCTGAGTCCTCTATTATTGTCTCATATGTAACATCTAAATCTCTCTCTTTTTGATGTGAGGCAGAAAATTCTAAGCAGTTCTGTATAGATGTAGCCTTGGTTTCTGGCTCAAAGTTGGAGGCTTTTATCATTCTGCAGGGTACGCTTCCACCCTAACTAGAAGATTTTTGTCTGCAGTCTGATTCCAAGACTAGCCTAAACTACAAACTCTCTGTGTTGTATTTAGCTACCGTCACCAAGGGTCTTCTCTCCTTTTTTCTTGCCTATAAGAACTACTGTAGTTAAATGTGCACGTACATTCATTTACGTGCGGTGGCTAAGGTGGCCAGGGTACATGGTGATTAACTGTGCTGATAAACTTTTTGAATTACTAGCGGCTTGTCAGTAGAAAATCTCTGAATCTGATCATGACAATTTCTAAGCCACTTTTACTTGATTGGCCAGCAGCTGTATTTAATTTGAAAAGTGACCTGCAGTAGTTAACCTGGCTCTGTTTGTCACTTGCATCAACCCGTGTCATTGTGCGGGGCTGTTGTGATCCATGCATCTCACTGTAGGGGGGCAGTGTGATTCGTATGCTAAGAGCCTACCTTGGTGCAAGCAATTTCAAGAGAGGAATTCATGTAAGTTGGATAAACATATAAATTAGGGGACAGTTGTGGCAGTCCTGGATAGAAATTGAATATTATTCTGTTGCATGTTTTAGTGCAACACTGCATTCGAAGCACTGTACTGTAATCTCCGAAAATAGCCTCACCCTCAAAAATAAGCCCACCCCTTTTTGAATGAAGTTGTTTCAAATGGGTCTTTTCTTTCGAAATTACGCCCACCTATTTATGCCACAGTACATGTGGTTATTTAAGCAAGAAGCACTGAAGCTAGCACTGTACAAGAGGAGGGACTAACAAATGAAGGCAGACAGATTTGCATAAGCAAGCGCATGACAAAAAGAGGCATTGTAGAATCACTGCATGCGTACGTAACTAGGGCTAGATTATCTGCATGTGAGTCGTCGTATTTTTGAGAGAAATATGAAAATACGCCCACCCCCCTCTTTGAGGAGCCACTTGAGCTCATTTCCCATGAGCGTACATGTATTTTTGAGAGATTATGATATCACTTTTATTATGGGCAGGGCTCATATTGGATTTGTAGATGCTAGTGTAAATGTAGAACATTGTGGGCCGAGCCTGAGCAAGCAACGTAGAGCAGCATCGTTTGGCTAAGTAAGACTTCACTAGTTTAATACAGTATATAGGTCATGCGTGTCTGCAGCTAGCAGGGATTAAGCCTAGCCTCCTGCTGACCTCTATTGACTCTGAACACACTGCCTGGCTTGTCATGCATAGTTCTTAGTAACACATATAGGAGAGGCATCGAAAAGTCACTATGCATGATACGTAAATACACCATCAGTTCTCTCTCGTTCATTCCTGTGACATCGCCTATCGTCTTTGTCCTGTGATGCTTTGAGAGCCCTTCTACAAGTGTTTCGAGTATCCATGTTCAAAACTCTGGAAGGTGTGAGTAGAGCTTGCATGCAATGTACGTGGACATAGTCTTTGTAAGAGCTTTTGGCCACATGTTGTTTTCAAAATTTTGTCCATA